>CBVK0100043400.1:0-35610 GCA_900067695.1 Picea abies | reverse complement strand
ACCTTCTGAGCCGTATCAGTAGTCTCGGGCTGTTTAAAGGCACAGTTCCACTACTGCGACTCTACTGACGGATTCCTTCGAGTCGGTGACCGTACTGTACCTAACCCTGGTGTCTGTCTCTGCCTGTAGCCTTTGTTGACCGCCTCCTGTTCGGGGCATTGCTTCTTGTCGTTGTTATGCCATGTCGGGTCGTCTGGATTGTGACCGTCTTACTTGCGTCCTGTTGGTTCAAGATTGACATAGAGTCTAGGGGGATGTCTCTTCTGCACACGCGCACACACTGTAACAAAAAAGAAAAAAAAAATTTCACCAGTTGACTGAGTAGTCATCCTTAGCTAGGAGGGTTGTTACAATTTCATAGTGTGTAGACAAGTATGATCAAAATCGGAGGATAATCCAACTCCAAGGGAAAGATCCTATCTCTCTATCACCATCAATTTTTAAAAGAATTTTAAAAATTCCCAAGAAAACAATTACGTTAAAAGGATATTAAGAAAAAAGCTTCCCGAAGGAAAGAAATAGTAGAATGGAACTTTTACAGGAATATCTTGAAGATTCTGCAATGATGCCTGAAGACCTATCTAATATTCAGGTCAGTTTACTGAAAAAACCTTATTGAGAGATAGCATGGATTTTCACCATAGTGATAGGTCCAGAATTTACAACAACTATTCCTTGGTTGTCTCTTTATATTTTACAGTTCATGAACACACAATTTTTGACAGGGCAAAGATCATTTCCAGAGAAATCTCTTCACAGCTATCAAATTTCAAGAAAGACAAGATATTCTATATGTCTTCATATTTAATATTTTGTATCACTTACTGTCATGCTTCTAAGGGTTTGAGTGCGGGAAGATGATATGAATGTGATATTGACCTAATACTAATGTGGTACCAAGCATTATGGAAACATAAAGCTACATTCCATTTTTATGAAGTTTATAACACGTTTGTCTCTTCTTTTAAGAAACTTATCTTTGGGACAAAAACATCCTTACTATCCTTTGAATCATCAACTTCCATGGACAAAAAGGAGAGTATTGAAAATATGGAACACTATGGTGTTTTTAGAATCTATTGTTCTTGTGAAATGCCTCTTTATCTCCCATATTATGCTATTGATAAAAAAATTGTTATAGAGGTTCCCAAATAATAAATATTTTGGGTACATTTCTTTCATGATAAGAAATTCATTCCTTTTACATGGAAAATTGGTGAAATTAAAATGAGGGGTATTTCAAAAATTGATGAATTTGCAGTGCAACCAAACCAGTACAATTTCATGTTTTCATAAGAAATTAGGGGATGTTACCCCAATTACCTTTTCATGGAACATACAACAACTGTTGATTTTAATATTTCACTTGATAATACATTTTTATTTGGATAAGAGGAGGGTGACAGTCAAGATCCACAAGCAATAAGTTTTGAAACGAAACTAGAATATATGAAGACTATAATTTCTTGACAATGGGTAGGGACTTCAAGAAACTAGGGAAGTTGCAGCTAAATTTTCAACTTAAGAACAATCCTTTTCAGAAGAGGAATATTTCATAGTATAGAATGCTTTTTTCGATAAAAGTACTAAAAAATTAATTTTCAAAAGACTCCATTCAAAAACTAAAATGATTCTAGGAAAATCAAATTCAAAGTTAGATCTTAGTGTTGTACCACCTTCGATAATTTCTCATATCCATGAGGCTAAAGGGGAAGCAATTGAAGTATCTGTTGATGAGATGGAAAACAAAAATTCCAATTTGAAATAAAGAATCAAATAATTGGAAATTGCATTGATACCACATCCAATATTTGCAAGTGAAATCACTACTATGAAGCCATGGAAGACTTTGGACGACACACCATAGTCTAGTTAGAAACTTAAAAGGACATCAAGATTACTTTTGGTTTTCAGAAAATATATTGGAAATAAAATTCAGAAGATAATGTCTCTTATTCTCTAGACATTGGAGTTGACAAACAATTTTATTTATTTGGCATAAAAAATGGCAAATTTGAAACAATACCTGGAAGTTGATATGGGAAGTGATGAAGGGTTTTATAAAGAGGAAATCACTATTTTTGTGGGTAAAGTTTCAATCATAACTGAGCATAAAAGAAAGGAAGAAGGATTACCCTCCCCAGCTCACATTAAACAATTAAAGGCTTGTTGGATTTAAAGAATTAAATGCTTAAAGGAAATATTGAAAGGGGTGAATTTTATTTAAAATTAGATCATTTGGACTTAGATGGAACTATAGGAGAGGTTGATGAAAGAAAAATCATTTTAAATTCAGTATTTATGACTAACAATTTGAGACAAAATTGGAATCATTAAAATCTACATCAACATAAAAGTTCAATGTTTTAACAGAATACTTAGAATTTGAGGTAGAAAGATGGTTAGTCAATTATGTGAACTAGAACACATATATAGAAGATACATTGCATCATGTTTCAATTGAATACTGAGACATAAAATATTCATTTTTTGACCTAAGAGTAAGATAAGAGGTAATTTTCGCTCCCATGAGGGATTCTGTTGACAATTAGTGAAAGAAATCTTTAATCAAAATAATTGAAGAAAATCAAGAAGTGATAGTTACAATCAGCCCAAAAACTGCAACTCGAGAGAATATAAAAGGAACGTTGGTAGGAAAATAATCATAGAAAGATAGAGGGCACCATCAAAATGAGTAAAATTGATCACATTATTCTCAATTATTTTCACTTCTCATTCAGAAGTCATCTAGTTGTGTCTTATTTGTCCTAAGAAAAACATAACCAATTTCTTATCACTTATTTTTGTCTTCTTTTCAATACCAAACCTATTCGATTATTTTATTTTATGGTCAACGTGATATCAATCCTAGTTCAATTCTAGGTGAATGCACTTTATTTTTAAAACTATCAAAGACTATTTTATTTTTGAAAAATCCCAGAGAAGTATTTTGGGGATAAACTTTAATGATACCTTTGAACTTTGATTTTTTAGCATAAGATATTTAAAGTTTTTCTATCAAATATTCTATCATGTTTTTAATGAAAAAACTATTTTCAAGTTCTCTCATTTGTTGGCCTAAGTCTTACTTTCCTTGAACATGATAAAAAAAATTATGAATACTGTGATGGATGTGAAAATCTTGTTATTTTTCCTATAAACTATTGTTTATTTCTGTATAATATTAATGCAAATATTATATTTTTATGAGTGAAGATTCATGGTCCTCTTCTCAGAAATTGTTTGGTATATGTATATTATTTTCAATCAACAATATATTTATTTTATTGAGTGATAAATATATGGTATTTTCTATTTAGTATTCTCCTATTTTTCATATTATAGTTCCAAGATATTCAAGATTTATTTTTAAAGAAAAGACAGAGGAGTACCACCTCTATAAAAACACAAGAGGATATTCATATCCTTGTGAGTTTTTTTTTTTACCTTAACACATGTAGACATCCACAGTTGGGAGAATGATTTTTTCCCTTCCACTCCTATTAGGATACCATGATGGCTATTACAGACATTGAGGGATGTTGGTGAGGCTCCTAGGAATGCAGTCAAAGAGCCTAGACCTATGAAGAAGTTTCTAAATTATATGACGCTTATGAGTAGCATCGTTGATGCTCATCCTTACAGTTTTTAGGAAGAAACATGTCAAAATATATCGAGGGATGGCATGGTAGAGGAGTACACCTCGATTATGAGGAATGATGTTTGGGGCATAATGTCTATATCTAAGGGGAAGTCAGTTCTGAGTTCCAAGTGGCTCTACAAGATCAAGCATGTTGCATATGGTAGGATAGAGAAGTTCAATGTGATATTTTTTTATCCAGGTGGATATCGGTGGCCACCCACCTATTCCAAATAGCTCAAAACAATCTTATGGCAATTTACTATTTTTAGTAGTTTTTCGGTTCCTAAACTTTCGGGGCCATTTTGAGGGCCTAAATGATTTTTTTTCGAGATAAAGCACCTCTATGATAGCCTAATTCTCTCATTGAGCCCCCTAAATGAATCTCCTCAAAAATAATTTTCCAAGAAGCTATCGTACTCCCCAAATGGAGATCATGTGCCAAAGTTACGCCCCTAGGAAGTTATTACACCAAACTACCCAAAGTTGGCTTTTCATCTTCTGGGGTTAGGGTTTTAGACTTTATTTATGTTAAAAATCTCTTTAGAGCCTCATTGTAATCATCTTTTTTGTGAATACGAGTATCCATCACATCTCTTCTCAGAGATAAGCTTCCACCATTCTAGCGAGTCCTTCTCTCTGTATTTCTACAATTTTGTACATTTTGCTCATTAATAGAAATTGTGTATTACTGTATATTTGGGTTTATGGTTATATATATGATAAATATTTGTTATATTATTGGATATCTAATATATCTCTATACATTTCTTTATTATATCTCCACTCTCATTTAAAGCCAAAAATAATCTGGATCAGTGGTATAAGAGCAGGATGCTCTTGACCATTTTTTCAGTGCATGTCCTCGATGAGGTGTGAGTATAGAAAGTTGGGTATTCAGCTTGTATCTCTTGAGGAAAATTTCTCTTGCATGCCAAAGAAACCCTCCATGGAAGAAGAAAAAAGAAGGATAGACCAGACGATTCTATTAATATGTTTCTTGAGAAAGCTCTCACATGACAGAGGGAAGAAATGATGGAGAATTTTTCCCACATCCTTCAACACTTGTTGATAAAACTCAAGCGTCTTCATAAATTGACCAATTTGGAGGCACCTTAACTTTCAAGGTTCATTTTAATTATGATATTCCCATATTTGAAGGATAGATAGATGCAAATTCCCTAGAAAAATGGTTAAATCTGCTAGAAGGTTATTTCTTTGTTCACAATTTTTCCAACAGGGAAAAGATCACCTTTAAACTCCTTAAATCTCTCCCTCATTTCAAACATTGGTGGGAAACATAATGGGATAAAATTTTCACAGAGGAGTCTAGAATATATGGGGTCGAGCCCACTTGGTATTTTTTTATGGATGTGGTCAAGGAAACATTTTTTCCTATTTGTAACTATGATGACCAGTACATGAGATGGACCAAAATGTGACAAGAGAGGGGCCAATTAGTGTTAGAGTTCATAAATAACTTCCATACCTTATGCAACAATATGGGTATCAAATACTTTGAGTGACATTTGGTTCTAAAATACCATGGGGCTCTATGCAGGCACACACAAACTGAAATGGAGTTTTTGGACATCTCATCCTTGGGAGATTCCTATCAATACACTGTCAAAACTGTGCATAAATTTAGGCACCAAAACAAATGGGAGTTCGGGTTTGCAAATCCACAACAACCAAAATATGATAAAGATGGCCCTAACAAACAACCTCCTGGAAAACATTCTAAGTCATAGGAAATAAAGGGTCATGGGAAGACGAATAAAGACACTGGAAAGTGGTGCAATTTCTACAAAATCCCCTGGCACAACATCGATGAATGTCACTCAAAATAGTCCTTAGTGGCTGAGATCAAAGAAAAGGAGTTAAACCCCGATTTATAATATGAATCAAAAAATAATGGGAGAAGACAGATCATCGACATAGACCCCTATGCTACTCTTGTGACTGTAACAATTCAACCAGAATAACTAGAAGATCTGCAAGAGGGGGAGTGCCTCTTCCATTCATGTATGTGGTTGAAGGTTACCCCATTCCATTTCATGGTTGATAGCACAATCCAAAAGAACCTCATCTCAACATAGGTCGTCAAACAATTGGGATAGTCAACAACACCACACCCGCAACCATACAACATTGGGTGGCTTCGCTAGGGACGAGATCTCTGTGTCAACGAACAATGTCGATTGTACTATGACATCCAGCCCTTCAAGGATGAGGTATTATGCGATGTTTCTTCAGTGGATGTCTATGATGTTCTTTTGGTCCAACCATATATGTGGAAGCACCATGCTATTTGTGAGTCTCAACCTAGTAGTGTCATTGTTACTATGAAGCCTCATATCTAAAATATACTAAAGGTAGTTCAGACTACTTTCCCACCTAAACATTATCGCAAGGTACTATCTCTTACTACAAAATTCAACTTCTCCAAAGTCTGTTCAAAAGGTGAAAAAAAGAACATCGCAAACACCACAACCTTAGTCTAAGAACATTCTGTCCAACAAAAGAAGGCCGGCAAGATTGAAGTAAAGAACAAATATTCCTTCTTCACATAGTCATCTCATGTAGCCAGACTAGTTAAAAAGGTACAACCCTTCAAGCCACGGGTTCATGATAGCCTTCAACAAGATAAGCAATACAACTTCTCCAATAATGCAAGCAACTCATCAAGATGCAGATTCAAGAAACACTTTTCCTTCTCCCCTGAGAACTCAACACAATGGAGACCATTGATTCCTAAGGAGGGAGGATTGATCCAGGTGGATATCAGTGTCTACCCACATATTCCAAATGGCTCAAAATAGTCTTATGATAACTTACTATTTTTAGTATTTTTTTGGTTCCTAAACTTCTGGGGCCATTTTGAGGGCCTAAATGAAGTTTTTTTGGGATCAAGCACCTAAATGATATACTAAGGCTCTCATTGAGCCTCCAAAATGAATCTCCTCATCGATATCTTTCCAACAAGCTATCATGTACCCCAAATGGATATTGTATCCCAAAGTTACGCCCATGAGAAGTTGATACACCAAACTACCCAAAATGGGGTCCACAAAACTGTTGGCTTTTCATCTTCTGGGGTTAGGGTTTTAGATTTTATTTATGTTAAAAAGGCCTTTAGAGCCTCATTGTAATCATCTTCTTGAGAATGCGATTAGACATCAAATATCTTATTAGAGATAAGATGCCACCATTCTAGCAAGTCCTTAAATTTGTATTTCAACAGTTTTGTACATTTTGCTCATTAATAGAAATTGTGTATTATTGTATCTCCGTGTTTATGGTTATATATATGATAAATATTTTTTATATTATTGTATGTCTTCTATATATCTATAAATTTATTTATTATATCTCCTCTCTCATTTCGTTCCAAAAATAATATGGATCATTTGTGGTGATAGGGTTCTCCCATAAAGAGAAAGTGGACTACGAGGAAACATTTTCTCCAGTTGCTAGGTCTTCCTCTATTCGAGTTTTCATTTCTATTGCTTCAATTACGAGGTGGAGGATACATCATATGGGTGTGAAAACAATATTCCTGAATGGGATCATTGAGGAAGAAGCATAGATAGAGAAACCTTAGGGATTTAAACAACATGTGATGGATTCTCATGTGTGTAGGCTTAAGAAATCCTTGTACGGACTCAAATAGGCACCCAGGGAATGGTTTTCTATTATTGACAGATACTTGAAAAGTATGGGATTTACGAAGAGCAAGGAGGATCCTAAATTGTACTTCATACTTGTTGTGCCATATCCACTCATATTGGTTATGTACATTGATGATTTATTTCAAACATGTGCAGAAGATCTTATTACAGGGTGCAAAGAAAATTTATCTAGTGATTTTGAGATGAAGGACATTGGTTTGATGCATTATTTCTTGGGGTTAGAGTTATGATAGGTATCAAGATATATCTTCCTTGGACAAGGGAAGTATTCAATAGATATCTTGAGAAGATTAAGGATGGAGGACTGTAAATTGATGGCTACACCTATGATTATCAATATAAACAAGGTAGTGACTTCAGATTCAGGTTTGGTGGATCCTAGGATTTACAAGCAGTTGATAACATCCTTGATGTATTTCGTCAAATCTAGGCCAAATAGTTTTTTTTTTGTGAACACCTTGAGTGATTTCATGGTTGAGTCGAGGCATGTGCATTGGATTATAGTGAGGCATGTGCTTAAGTACTTGAGAGGTACAATGGATTATATATTGAGGTAACTTGGAGGATATGGAGTGGATTTGCAGGGATATATAGACTCAGAATGGGAAAGCAATGCAATAGAAAAAAAGAGAAACTTAAGGAGTTTCTCCATATTGGGATCAATAGTTATTACTTGGTTAAGCAGGAAGAAGACTTTTGTAGCACTCATTTCCATAGAGGTAGAGTATATGGCAGTGAGTATGGATGGATTTGAATCCATTTGGATTCACAAATTCCTTACACGTTTATTTGATAACGAGTTAGATCCTACGGTGATATATTGTGATAATCACAGTTGTCTCAAACTCTCAAAAAATACAATATTCGATGACAGGTCCAACCATTTTGAGATCAGATACCACTTCATTCAACATAGGATCCATAAGGGAGCAGTGAAGCTTCAATATATTTCTATAGATGAGCAGGTTGCAGATATTCTAACCAAGCCCTTGGTGAAAGGGACGTTTGTGTTCTTTAGGGACAGACTTAGAGTGGCACATAATACATGCCTCACTAAAAGGGAGTGTCAATTATAGTGATATCAACATATAGGCATTTCGGCACAGTTTATGTGCCTAGACATGTGGAAATCGTTCAAATCCTTCTACTCTTGAATTTACTTTAATTAAAGGAATAATTAAAGTAAATTGATTTTATTACTTAATTATTTAATTAGTTAATTGATCTATTTAAGGAAAATGCTAAAAGTAATTAACATGTTTCTAAATCTCAAGTGAGTGTGAGAAGTAATCTCAACCATCAATCACTTTGGATATTAGAAATAGATTATAACTCATGATTATAAAACCAAGTCTAGGTTGAAGGAGGAAGACACTTGATACTTGGTAGGAGTTGTGTTGAGAGAGTCGACACATAGTATCAGATCACGAGGGACTGTAATTCAATATATTGAATAGGTGGAGAAGGAATTCCATCTAGATATTAGGTCAAGGAGAAGAGAGAACAGAGGATCACACAAGTGGGTTTCATTTAGAGGAAGCCACAATAGAGTGTCCTATCGTACAAATATTTCCATGGAATATTTTTGTACATGTACATGGGTTTCAGTGGATAAAAGCATGTACATGCATGGGTTTAGTGAAGGAAAGTCACATACAACTCGAAAAGCATGTAGTTCTGGGTCGTACACTAGACCATACCTTACCAAGTTTGTCTACATTTGTATTTCTCTTAGTGAGCCATTAGCCCTAATACGTGAGCCCTCATTTTAGCATAATAACATAACTCTCAACACTGTCTTTACCTTCTGGGTTTTTTCAAAGTTATCTACCCAAAAATATGGTTGTTTATGTTTTCTTGATTTAGTTTCCTAGTGTATGGTTCCACTGCATGTTTAGTTTCTCACTCAGTTGTGCTTTATTCAATAAGTGATTTATTTGGAATTAACTATGGGGAGATGGGTAGGAGAAAATTCAATAGATGACTTCCAACTTCTTCATAATATGAACTATATCTATAAGGATATGAATCAACCTATAGTGAATTTAAACCTGGTCAGGTGTAACCCCATTCATAATTTTCCTCCGAGCCGATAAAATAATCTAGGAGTCACCTTCCACCTCCAATGCATGACTGAAGAATTACTAGACCTTGGAGAAGGCCTTTCAGTTCCATGTCATTGTTGTTTTTGTTTCCAAAATTGGATGCATACACGAGGATAACTTCACCCTTATGATCTTCGAAGAAAACACCTACACATGTAGCACCTGGATTTCCCTTAGAAGTTCCATCAAAATTTAGTTTGATGAACCCCTCATGAGGAGGGATCCACTACTCGTTTATGTTTCCTTGGGGAGGCTTCAACCTAGTGTGCCTCAACTTCATGCAGGAGTCAAAATCCCAACTTTTGAATATGTGGACCTCATGCTCAACTAGTTTTAGGTTTTGGAGTAACCGGGATGCAGCAGGGATGGACTCCTTCACATTAGTGTTGATGATTTCCCAAAATTTAGCATCGGTAATGGTTTTCCTTTAAAGATTATTCCATTTCTTTATTTCTGTAAGTTCCATATGAGGAATCTCGTGAAGGTTTCCCATGCCCTGTTTAGAATAGGATTATACAAGAGATTGTTGCTCCAATATTCTATAGATTCTCAAATATTCTGGCTTTGGAGGTCTATTTTTCTTAATAAGATGACTCCTCTATCCCAACATTGAGTCATGAACCTATAGGAGCCCAGTAAATGGTCCACTCTAAGAATCATCTTCATAAATTTTCTTGTATGCTTTGGCCACTGAGTTGGTCAATCCTCCAGGGGTTTCCAAAGACATACAAAGGAGTTTTTCCTTTTCTGATTGCATTTCCAGTATTGGTGAATGTTCAACTACTCCAATTGTTCCATATTTTTCTAAGTTCCTTTAACTACTCGACATTACCCAAGGTGGGGAGTTGGTCCCAAGCATCCTCCAAGAAGAGGGTAGTGCACCCATTATGCACTTATTAAAAAGCCTCTTGTTGAACCAAAGTACGATTATGCTAGGTGTTGTTCAAGATTATGGATCCTAGCCTATCTCCATATGCTAAAATAAGGTCCTCCTAGGGGATGTGGGAGGCATATTTATTTTTCCATATATTCATCAAAAGGGAATTCATGGATTTAACGTATCCCCACCAAATTTTCAGGGCCAAAACATGATTGATCACTTGAAGTTCCATGATATGCATCCCTCCTCTTTGCTTTAGTTTTTATAGGTTTCCCTAGGAAATAAGTGCCTGTTTTTTTTCCTTTGATGTATGACCCCATAGAAACTTTCATTGCAATGCTCTAATTTTTGTAAGGAATTTTGTAGAGGTTGCAAGGAGTGATAAGAGGTATAGGGGGAGGGAAAATAATACTGACTTGATAAGGAGGATCCTTCCAGGGAGGGAAAGAAAGTGGTGGGTCCAAATTTTTAGTTTTGCTTCCATTTTGGAAATGATTTCCTCCCATGGGGGGTTGTGGAGAGCCTTTTCTAGGATGCCCCACCCCCCCCAAACCATTTAACTAGGAGAGTGTAAGGTTGGAATCCTAGAAGAAGAGATAGGTTTATTTGGACTGGAAGGGGGCTGTTAAAGAAGAATATATGGGATTTTTCATTATTCATGATGGTCCTCGAGGCTTGATTAAAGAGATCAAAAGTCCTTTTTAATGCCAAATATTCCTTCACCCTTGGTGTTGGTCCTAAGGTGTATACCTGACCACTAAAGGGAAGAGCTAGGACACCTCAATTTTTGGAGTGGTTTGGTTTTAATGAATTAGGTTTATTGATCAGCTGATACACAGGTTTTCAAGGGTAGAAACTTGGTTGGATTGTCCAAACAATATCACTCTAGGCTCCCCTTAGCAGGTGACATACATTTTGATGAATGTGTAAGGATGTGAAGAATAAAACAAATGAAAAAAAAGAAAGCATAGAATGTCACCTATTGTATGAAATATTATGCGTGAAATAGTATTCCATATCTAAAATATGTATATTGACACAAATCATCCAAACACGGTTGTAATACAATAAACTATCTACTGCAAACAATAGTTGAAACCAAGTTGCATAGCATTAAACAATTCACTGAAACATTAGCGGAAAGGAAAAGAAAATACACATTGCATACGTTTCCACCTTGAATCTAGATAAGATTAAGAACACAGTAATATTTGATAAGAAAAAACACAAACTATCATCAAGACTTATTTTCACAAGGTAGGAAGCTTCACAGTCATAAGTTTTAGTTCCAATCAAACTTTCAATGCTTGAGCTCCCAAAAAATTGAACCTTTCACATTCAAAACCTATCTATATATATTTTTACCCACAGGGTTCAACCACTTATCTAGGATCTAACTCTAAATTTCATCTTTACATCACAACTAGATCCACTATATCCAACTTGATTTCCACTCCTTAATTACAATTGTAAACATTTCTTTGAATTGAGTGAATTTGGTTTGAAGTATTAGTTCATGAATTCCCTCAATTTGAAATTAACAAAAATATGTTTCATATCAAAAAGAAAATAAACACTTATTACAATTGGCAACAATATATTTGACCAAAACAACAAAACTCTGTAAGTGCAACTATGACTAATGTTGATAATTGAAGTGGAACAACTTCATAACAAAAACCTTCAAAAGTTGTAGCTGGAAGGTGACTGTGCATGGATTCCCATGTGCACTAAAACTGGAATCTAATATAGAACACAGGTGGATCAACTGGCATAAGTTTTGAAAAACGGGAAAAAAGAGAGCATTTGGTGAATTTCTGGAACAATGGCCTCAAATATTTCTTTGATTATCCCAAACCATGATACTTGTGTAAAATATTAGAGAGGGTTTTTTGAATTTTCATGTTCCCAACAAAAGCCTCTTTCCGTTTTCAAAAAATCACCTCCGACTGTTCGGAAGGTGCACTGAAAGCCAATGAATAAAATGAGAAAACCGAGTATTCGGGTAGTGCCTTTTGATGTTTCTTCTATAGCTTTGATACTTTTTTTTTGTAATTTTGCATGTTGTACATTAAGTGTTTTATTTGGTTGCTTCATGGCAGTGGTCACAAGCTCATCCTTAGAATTTTTGGGTGACAATGGGCCTACGGGGGTGGCATGTTCCTCTTGTTGTCTGATACAAACCTTGTTATTTTCCTTCTCTCTTTGTTTTGATGTAGATGATATTAACTGTCTAAGAGACACCTAAATAGACAAAAAAACTCTAAATCTTTGAATAGATCAATCTTTATTATCAAAAGATTATTTTATTTCCAAAAATGTGTTCTTCAAATCTCTTGTAGCTCCTCGTTGACCTGCAAAGATAAACACTCTGCATCCAAAAACTGAGGGAAAACCCTTTAGGTACTTGAAACTTATTCATTTATCGACAAAAAATTGGATCTAGATCACTAGTTTGTCATACCCATATATAAAATCAAATAAACTCTTGAACTTATGAGGGATATTAAGAAGCAATAATTCTAAGAAAAAAATATTCTTTGATAGGCTTAACATTTGTGAAAAATCCTGCAGGATTGTAGATATTCTTCAAATAACAAGGAATATGAATAATATGCCAACAATTTACAATGAATAAAACATCCTCCCCATAATGTCCACTAAAATTTTTGTTGTTGGAGAGATTAGAAACCCTTGGAGTTTTAATAACTCCCTAGCACAAGAGGCTAAAACAGAGTTCATTTTCTTGATAATCCATTCCTTTCCCAGAGAAATTTTTGTTTTTTGAAAATAGAAAAAAAAACATATTTTTTACTCTTATTCATGCTAGGAACATATGCCAAGGGATTATTTAGAATCAAAATCTGCAAACCAACATTTTTCAATTTCTTTAATCTTTGTTTGGTGGAGCTTATTTTCTCCAACAATTGCATCTCAAGCTAGACCTTTGTCTTTAATAGCCTCAGATAGACTAAAACCTTCAAACTCATGTAGTAATGGATTCAGATCAAATTTCTCTACAATTATCCTCCAAAGACGTTTCCATTTAAACACATCTCCATTAGCACAATTTGGTATACGGGTCTGTAACATCCCAAATTTCTGGTTCTGCAATAAATTATGTGTCATCTACAATCATAAATTGTTCTTATGTATTTATGTTGCTGGGGTATTTGAAAATCAATCTCTTATGTTTGCAAATGGTGATATAAACACACAACAAAACCCCATTTATTTCCAACCATGCATATTTTGACATGAGCTATCTCATCTTCTTGGGATCTCCTTGTGGAAGGAAAGATATTAATATCACTTCATGTCTTCCTCTTGCCTGAATCTACAAGTGATAGATGTATTTTTTCATCTTTCACAATCATTTTTAGCTTTGAGTTGATTGATATTAATTATTGGGGAATTTATCTCATCTTTGGATTTCTAGCTTGCTCTCCATCAGTGTTTTTTGTTTGTTTGCAAGAATAGGGAAATTATTGCAATCAATGTATTTTTTCATCAAAAGCCTAAGTTAACCGGTTTTCAACCCAGTAATGAAATATGTAACATCCATTTATACTGAGCACATTTTATATGACTTATTATTTGAGGAAACTTGCAATCGATTGATCTAGTTATGATACATTATTATTATTTTTTTATTATGAGTTACATTATGATGTCATTGTGATTATATGTTAATTTTTAGATGCATGTATATTGATAGGTATTATTGATGAGTTTCCTGTGAGTGTGTAGGACACATGACAGGTTGATGATGATAATGGCATCAACAGACTCCCTTGGACTCCAGATTGATTCAGGGAGTGGAATTGTAATTGGTTTGAGTATTTGATTTACACGCATGTGATTTATATGATAATTTCAATATGGATGTTATGTATATGGATAATTGACAGTATTATTTTCAACGGATGCAGGCTCGACGACGCTTTCTAATATGAATCACATAAAGAGTAAATGGGTCATGCAAATAAAACCACACAGATGAGGGAGATGTGTGGAAGCATCCCTGCCACAACCTACTAACACCCCCGTCGTGACCTGAACTGTAGTTTAATGATTACCTAGTTCGAGAGGTCCACAATGTCGTGAGGGTAGACTGAGAGAGTATCTCTCGAAGAACTCTAAAGGACGTGCAATAAGGAAGAATCCTTATTCCTTAGAATCCCTTAGTCTCTCACAGGGTCGACCAAGTGGAGTGTTGGCTGCAAGTGTCGGAGAAACTTCCAAAACTAGACAAAGACGAGTGGCACACTTGGAGCATGGAGGTGTGTCTTGAAGGGCACATCGCATAATCAAATGTGAGTAATAAAAATCTATAAAGATTAGAAAACAAAATTTAAAATATGTAGAATTTGTTAGAAAGAGAATGCAAATGATTGTTACACGTCAAAATTACTCAACTAGATAAGTGTCACATGTTCCTCTCAATTGTCGTAAGTGTCGCATCTTCCTTACAAATTTTGTGAGTGTCACAAGTTGGTCACAAGTGTCGCAAACAATGTTCGAGCATATTGCCATGCCGACGACACTAAGGAGACACTTAGAACACCTCATGTGCTTGATTTGAAGAAGAAGAATTGGTTTACTGAACTCAAATAACTCTTAACACCTGAAGAGAGCTCTAAAACAAAGGTTTTGAGGGGGAGCACTCCCCTATATCAGCCTTAGGAGCACTGACGCGCCCCTACAAGGCTTCAGGGAGCGTTATAACGCTCCCCTACCCCCTCTGAAGGAGCGCTACTCATATTGAAGGCGCTGGCGCTTCCCTAAAGCTTACCAGGGAGTGCTATAGTTCTCTGATGCCCCTTCTAAGGGAGCGCTGCCTAATCTGAGGCAGTAGTTGGCCCATTGAGGAGAATAAGGGGAGGATCTTTCAAGATTAGGAGGCAGTTGTATTCGAATTATTGGTTTCATCAAGAGATCCCTGATCTAAGGAGGAAGTTTCCAACTTGTTCTAAAGATAAATCAAGAGGTTAAGCTCCTCTTAACCTATATAAGTAGGCTCTATGATGGTGTAAAGGGGGAAGAACTGCTAGCATGAAACCTATGATCTTGGAGGAAACTTACAGTTAGCCAGGAGAGAGTGATTAGTGAAGCTGCTATTATCCAAGTTGTGGATCTTTCAGGCAAGGGTTAGACGAAGAGGACTTGACAAAGCTATCGCATTCGCATCTATGATTGTAAGTATTGTTGTCGTTATTCTCATTAATATGACACGCTTGGCCTGTTTCTTTCTAGTTTGTGTCNNNNTTTTCAAGCTAATATCAATAGAGTAGGAAGTGGTTGTATCTTGTTTGTCTGCAGAACTCAGCGAGGAGCAAAGGATTGGAGCACAACTCGAAGTGTGCAGGGACAGACGTCGATAAAAAGGTACTTCTGTTATCCTTCCTTCTCATGTGTTAGTTTAGATAGATTTGAAAGGAAGTTAGTGTCCACGTTAAGAATTTTCTGTCTAGAGTTAGGGTCAAGCTCTTAGAGGCGATCTACCTATCCGCAGGGAGATTTTCCTACAACAGAAACTGGCGACTCCACTGGGGAGATAGCCTCAAATCGAAATTTCTTGTTTTGATTTCTCCTCATTGACCTAGTTTTACCCCTTGATTGTTTCAGACCTGGGTCACTCCTCTTTTGATTGGTTTCATGAGCTGATTTGCTCTCAACTCCATCATACTCAACCTAATTGTTGAAATTGAGTTGCAATTTTTTGATTTTCTGACATTTTTGGGAGTTTTTGACCCTGGCGCCCCTGTCCTTGTGTTAATAGAGCGCCAACACTCCCTAATAGTTTTTCATAGAGTGATATAATGCTCCTTGCCTTTGGCAATAGAGCGCCAACCCTCCTTTGGCCTAAAAACCTTCTAGAATTGCTTTTTCTGGGTTTTGCCTCTATGTCTCTTCTGCTGGGTAACTTTGTGAGTCAATGCTTCTTCTCTTTCAGCCTTGACATCTGTCTTTTTGAAGAACGAACATCTTACTATTTGGATTTTGTAGCCTTCTTCGCAATTGTTGTTGAGTTTTTCTGTCATTTGGAGTTTGAGACCCATGCATTGTCTTTCTCTCTGTTTAACTGAGTAAAAACCCTGGTGAAGGTCATCAAAAGCCTATAGACCCCTTCATCTTAATTTTAGTTAAGATCATTGTTCTTCAGCTTTCTCTTTTGGGTGTGAAGTTTGTTTTTCTCTTTGATTGTTTCTTTTCTTTCGCTTTTCGTTTTGTTTGTAACGAAAGGGTGTATTGTTTGCATGACTTTTGCTTGTGCTAGTTCGGTTTTCATTCATACAAGGAGATAATTAGCAAGATGAGCATTGTGTTGAATTGATCATTATTCATATGCAAACAATAAAAAGCATCTTCATGATTGATTGTGCATGTTAGAAGGCATCTCAAAAGTTTTAGCATTGCATCAGGATTTGATTGAGAAAAAGAATTGTTTGAGGACATTCCTTATTTGTGCTTGTTAGTGAAAAGAACTTTCTCTCTCCCTTAGATAGATGTTCATCAAAAAGAAATGACTGCTTATCATATTTGATGCATTTTTGGGGACTAAGTCATAATTCCATTCA
This sequence comes from Picea abies, assembly GCA_900067695.1. NCBI lineage: Eukaryota > Viridiplantae > Streptophyta > Pinopsida > Pinales > Pinaceae > Picea > Picea abies. The sequence goes on along the minus strand of CBVK0100043400.1, from coordinate 18,712 downwards.
TTTCACTTCCATGCACCCCTTTTGCGTAAAGAACAGCCATAAAATCAACACTAATTAAAATTTATTTGGAACTTTTTCTTTTCTAGGATCCTCCACCAATAGTAGACTAGGCTTAGTAATTTGGATTAGGCTATGAGCATAACTCTCCAAATTTTCTCAAAACAAACAGCAACATCCTGAGTTAGGGAGAGTCAAATCCAATTATCGTATAAGTCTACCTGGGATCCCCCTCTCACACAGGGGTTATGCACAAGGTCACATTCGGGTGAGCTACGCGGACTAACCCTCCGTGGTTTAACTGATTGTGGTGGTCAGATCGTATTATGGGGGTCACTTTGAGGTAAATCCATAATTACTGCGTGGAAGCCTTTTAGCTGATTTCAGGCTCGATACCCTGCCCATACGTTCGGATCAGACTGTTGATTATTCCCACCCAAGGGCTGACTGCGAATTGGTAACCTTAGTGGCCATAATCGTTAGGGTCTTACACAAGGTGACGGTAACAGGAAGTCTCACTGTACCTGGACCAGACATTGGTCAAACTCACTCGGGCTCCTTGGAGGGTAAATCCACAATTACTGCATGGAAGCTTGCACCAAGGTGTAAGTCCGTTAAGTAGGTCACCATTGTAACTTTTCCACCCTATCCCCGCCCCTTCTGGACTTGATCACGTGACGTTGGATTTCATCACCAACTAGTATGGTCATCAAAAGAAGGTCCTATTTTCTTGGCTGTGATTCTTAGATTATTTTTTAGCGTGTGTTGTTTCTTTTCGGTAGTTGGCCATAGATCTCTTTCGCCGACTCTTTTTCACCAACATCGACCCTCCACGCCGCTCGTGGAGGCTACAGGGACTTCCTCCAGAAAATATGGAAGGAAAAACCCCTTTACCCCCCATTCTATGGAGGAATATCCTCAATAGAGTGAGGTTCAAAATACTACAACTTCCCAGGAAGAAGTTCCCATTCCTTTGGAGAATTTTCGAATTGTTTCAGAATCTCCAGAAGCTTACTACATTCCAGAGGGATACGAACGAAAGATCCTCCACCTAAATTCTTCTGGAGAATTTGTTGTCGTCAATCCTTCTAACATTCTGGCTGGGTATTCTCAAAACCCTTTAGCCAATGACCCTTTTTGGATCGTAGACATTGTTCAAAGTCCACCACGCTTGGTGCAAGATCTCTATGGAACAGGGGAAGGTGCCGATGCACCTTTTTCCTACACTGTACCTCCAAATCATTTCACTGGTACCACCACCTTTACAGCGACACCACCCGTTGGTCCGAACATACCATCCGTTGGCCCAAGGTCTACTATTCCCCTCTAGACGACCCATTCTACAATGGTCCCGCACATTTTGACTATCCCCGCTGGTAACGCGGTGGTTAATCAAGCCCCGACTAGCACACCTGTAACACCAAGACCTACACTCCCTTTTGGATTCAGGGCATTGAATGCTTCCACTACCACCACTGCCCAAACTACTACCCAAGTTATACTGGGAAGTTCCATACCTAACCAACAACCCGGAGGGACCAATCTTGGTGGTCCTAACCCGCCCGGCGGCACCGGTCAGTCATTTACGTCTGGTTCTCAAATCCCAGGAACTCTACCTCAAGCTGGGGGGCATCCTCCCACTGGAGGACAATTTCCATTCGGAGGAAACCCTAATGTTGGGGGGCATCCTCCCACCGGAGGAAAAATTCCATTCGGGGGGCACCCTCATGCTGGGGGGCAGCCTCAATCTGAAGTCTACCATCAACCACAAGGACAAAATGTGTCCGCCGCACCCAATCCGTGGAACGTCCTTTTTCAAGGAAACCCACAGTTCTCGACAGGAAAAAATGTTCAGACTCCACAACAACCCCCTTATGGACAAATGCCAAACCCACCCTATAACCCACAAAACCCATCCGGTTATCCTCCGCTCACACATGCTTCTCAAAACATCTCAAATCCTATGTACCTTGGTCAAAACCAACCTCACATGAGAGGGCCCACTAGTTATAATTATCCACATAACCCGATATTAACCCGGTATTGGGCCCCACTGGTGTCCCTCTGCCACACAAAAATTACCCACTGGTTAACCGAAAACTACCTTTTCTAGCTACCCTGGATATTCCAGACTTGTCTCGGTTAACGAATGATCCTATTTATCATTCTCCGGTTTGGCCAACTATTCCAACTAAACTTCCTTCTGATATCCCAAAATTCGACGGAAAGTCTGGAGAAGACCCGAACAACCACGTAATGACTTTCCATTTGTGGTGTTCATCCAACTCCTTCATGGACGATTCAATTCGTTTGCGTCTTTTCCAAAGAACACTTACGGGTTCCACGGCGAAATGGTATATTGAATTACCACGCGCATCTTTTCACGATTTCAACTCCCTCACCATGTCCTTCCTCACGCACTTCCAACTACCCATTCGATACAAGATGGGTACTGAACTATTAACCTCCCTTCATCAGACAACTTCCGTACACATCTCCGACCATATTCATGAATGGAGACGACGACGAAGGCTAATCAAAGCGGTCATTCCTGACCAATTGTTAGCGGAATGGTTCACGAAATCATTGTTGCCCCAGATCGCTCATGATGTTTCCATGGGTGGTGTAGTCACCGAGGAAGAAGCCATTACTCGAGCTTAGTACTTAGACTTAGTCTATTCACAATCCGGTACTCTATATGAGTTGATACCAAACGCTACCCGTGCCACTAACGATCCATCCAAACCATCAACTGCTTCGCATGCAGATGGAGTTATTGGCTCCGTCAAAATCCAATCTACTACCCAGTCTGCTGGAACAATTTAGCGGCCCACCTCAACGGCTACTCCCAGCTCGACTACACCCTCTTCTACCCCCCCTAAAACTCAAGTCTCTGATGTGAATGCGGTATAGTCAACCCCTTCACAACAACTTGGGGGCAAGAAGAAAGCGAGAAACAAACCAAAGAAGAACAATAACAACGAACAACCCAAGACCCAACCGCAAACTCCTACTGCCGGAAAACAACCACAACGAAAACCAAAATTCCCATGTCTCATTTGTGGTGATGATCACTACACTCGAGACTACCCACATTGCGATGAAGTGGCCAAACGTTTCAAGGGAAATTCACAACCCGCTGTTCTCACTTAGCCTTTTCCGTAGCAACAATCTTTGGTTGCACAAACCCCCACGTCGGGGGGTAGTTCCAACCAACCCCATGATGAGGCCTCGATAAGTGCCCACATTTACATGTTTAACGGAGTTAATCTAACCACTCGCTCTGCGACATATGACACGCCAGTTAAACTTGATAAGCCAAAGATTGCTAACGGTTCTTCGTCAGACTCGTTACCATCCTCCGTCAATCCTCCATCTGTTAGACCTCTATCCAGGCCACTCCAGATTGAGAAACCTTCTTTTGACTCCATCTTACGCCCTCCCAAGAGCACCATCCATAAATCTACCTTCAATCCTAATTCACGGGCTGCCCAAAATTACAACATTGTAGAAGATTTGGCCCAAGCTCCGTGTGCCATGTCTGCCTTGGAAGTTCTACAACACTGCCTCAGCCAACGTAGAACACTCTTAGCCGCCATCGACGCTTTTGATCCTGAGTCATCAAACAACCTCATTTTTAATCTGGATGACCATCAACCGCAACTCTCCCACCAACTAGCTTTCCAAATCGATGTTGTTGTTCACAATCAACAAATCCATCGGACTATCCTGGATGAGGGAGCCTCCACCTGTGTCATGTCTCTAGCCTGTTGGAAAGATTTGAAATGACCAACCCTTAAGAAATCTGCTACCATGTTACATGCCTTTGATGGACGAGGTTTTCATCCTCACGGATTATTACAATCCTTAGCCGTTTAGTTGGGCGGAAAAACTGTTACAGTTGACGTCGAGGTGGTCGATGCTCCCCTCGATTACAACTTACTAGTTGGGAGAAGTTGGTTCTACGCTATGACTGTCGTCGCCTCGTCTGTGTTTCGGTGTGTACAATTCCCCCATCAAGGAAAAATTGTTATCATCGATCAGCTCGATTTCTGCACACCCGATGCTCGCATCCCTGCTACCAACAACATTCCCTTTTTGGGATACCACCCGGTTATGTATGAAAGCGTTGGTGTTGTCTTATTGAAATATTCTAGCCTCATGGGTACTTTCCCTACACCGCTTCCACCTACCGCACATCATATTTCCGTCGTCAATATGGCCCCGACTATGCCCTCTCAATCCTTGGAATCATCTGACCCTTGGAAACATTCTCCCATGGAACTCGTGATTCCCTGAATCCCGACTCTCCGCTGCAGTGACAACTGGCTTCCACTATGGCTCTTTCCTCCTTATCGGGGTTTCGGGGTTCGCGGTTTCGAAATACAAAAGTTTCCGCGTCCACAGAATCCCCGATATGCCGATGGACAACCTCCTATCGGACCTTCTTTCGATGGCACCGATCTCCTCCACGCGTCCCTTCCAAATGGACGGTTTCGATTAACTCTCGGGGTTTCGAGACTTTTGATGTCCCGATTCCTTCGACCTCAGGAATGTTGATTTCTCGATTCTCTCACTCTCGTCAGATTTTTGAAACCTGTCCCTCTGAATGAATGGCTCGAGTTATGTCGGGGTTTTCAGAAGACCCATGGTCATTCAGGACCAGGAGCGAAGGTTGGAATCCTTCCTCTCTGCTATCACTCACTCTGCGTAATTCCAGAGTTCCCCTCGCGTTTGCCCTCCTAATCGCTTCTGCCATACGCCTTATCCTCTCGTGAGGTTGCGTGTGGCATGATTACCCTCGCGCCGATCAGGCCTGATGGCTCTACAGATGGGTGGTTCACCATCCCATCCCTCATCAAGCCATCTGCCTACCAGCCTGCGAGGCATTGAATTTCAGGGCTAGTGAGCCGCTTTTGGTTCTCCGGGCCAGTGGAGTCCAAATACGGTATTTAATTCTTGGGGAAGTTAACGCCACCTTTTCAGGTGCCTTCAACTGCCATCGTGGTCTCTTTTTCTGCACATCCCTTCATCAGCAGTCCTGCAATAAATTCAAAGTGTTATTCACATTCATTGACCTCTTCCTCAAGGTCCATTTATGTCACATATTCACATTTATGAGTTTGCCTTAGTTCTTGGCCAGTCTAGTTATATTTACAAGTTGGGGGAAACATGGTGTTACAATAACCACCATCGATCCTCTTTTCTTCCGCCTTTGGAAGAAATCCACCAAGACATACGATCTGTCTTCCCTCTCAATCTTACCGAAGCTCTGCAATCTCCTATCCTCACACAAGATACTCTCTCTGAGGGGAACATGGGTAACATCTCTACTATGATCACGATCGACATTTCGATCAAAGAAGGTGTCGTGGAAAACCTTAATTTAGGTGCTAATTGCACACACGACGAAGTGGTCTCTTATACCGCTTTGTTCAAAGAATTCCACGATGTCTTCGCATGGAGCTACGAGGAAATTCCAGGCATCGACCCTTCAATTGTCGTACATGAAATCAAAACCTACCCTGACACGAAACCGGTTTGACAAAAACTTCACCCGGTTCATCCCAAGAAGATCGCAACTATAAAGGCAGAAGTTGAAAAACTTCTAAAATCTGGCTTCATCTATCCCGTCCCTTTAACCGAATGGGTTTCCAACCTTGTTCCGGTTGCTAAGAAACAAAGGACCATCTGTGTTTGCATTGACTATTGAGATTTCAACAAAGCTTGTCCCAAGGACAACTACCCTACGCCCTTCATCGACCAAATCATTGACAATTGCGCAGGGAGCATAATCTTCTCTTTCATGGATGGATTTTCTGGAGATAACCAAATTGAAATCTTGCCTGTAGATCAACACAAGACAACCTTCATCTGCCCTTGGGGTACTTTCGCTTACCGAAAGCTACCTTTTGGCCTTAAAAATGCTGGGGCTACTTTCCAGCGAGCCATGTCGTATGCTTTTCATGACATCAAACATATAGCAGAACCATATCTCGACGATTTACCCGCCCATTCGCTAAATCGATCCGAACACATTGATCGTTTACGAGCAATTTTTCTTCGATGTAGGTTCTACCATATTCGTTTGAACCCACACAAATGCATTTTCACTGTCGAATATGGTCGACTCCTCGGTTTCATTGTCTCCAAAGACGGGATTAGGGTGGATCCCTTAAAGATCAAGGCCATCTTAGCCTTATCCCCACCCACCAATTTAACCCAACTCCAAAGTTTGCAAGGAAAAGCAAACTTTCTTCATCGTTTCATCTGCAACTATGTTGAGATCACTAAAGGATTTATGCAGTTACTGCAAAAGAACGTCCCTTTCATCTGGGATGCAATCGCCCAACGGTCATTCGATGCTCTTAAGCACATTTTGACCCACACACCTTTGTTACATCCTCTCGAATATACAAAGGATTATATCCTTTACTTGGCTGCTTCCACTTCCACCATTGCGATGGTGTTAGTTCAAGAAGACCCCAACGACGAAGAACATGTGATTTATTATCTGAGGAAGAGTTTATCTGGACCCAAACTTAGATATTCGCATGTTGAGAAACTGGCTCTGGCAGCCATCATCGCTGTCCAAAGGTTCCACCACTACATCTTGTTACACACCACCACGGTAATCGCAGACTCTAACCCAATGTATCACGTCTTGACACGTCAAGTACTTGGGGGAAAATATTCAAAATGGATCATTATTCTTCAAGAATTCGATCTTGAGTTTATGAAGGCTAAAGCCAAAAAATCCCTAGTGTTTTCAGAGCTCATCTGTGCTCTCCCTCGTGCCGATGAAAACATTGAACCTAGAGATTCTCTCCCTGATGAATCTATATTCCTCATCAGCACCTCTAATCCTTGGTACGGAGACATTCTCCTCTATCCTCAAACCCAACATTTTCAGCCCAACATCTCTCCCGAAGAGCGTCGGCGCATTCGTCATCACTCTTGTCGTTATATCATTCTTGGCGACACTTTATATCATCGTGGTATTGACACCATCCTTTGGCGATGTCTAATTCACGCGGAGGCTGAACGCATTTTGAACGATTGTCACCTTGGCGCCTGTGGCGGTCACCTTTCCGGGATGGCCACAGCCCAAAAATCCTATGTGCTGGCTACTTTTGGCCCTCGATTTTCAAAGATTGCATCGAGGCCGTCAAAAAATGCCCACCCTGTCAAATCTTTAACAAGAAGGTACGTACCCACCCTACGGCGCTGCACCCTATTATTGCCATTGACCCCTTTGCCAAATGGGGCATCGATTTCATGCAGTGTAAGCCTACCTCAGCCGGGGGGCACGGTTACCTCATCATCGTCGTCGACTACTTCACCAAATGGGCTGAGGCTATGCCAACCTTCTTGAATTATGGTCATACTGCAGCTTTATTCCTCTTCAACCACATCATAACTCGTTTTGGTGTACCACGCGCCATTGTCACTGACCATGGTGCACACTTCAAAAACCAGATGATGAGTGAGTTACATGTCAAATTGGGTTTTTTCCACGAAAACTCATCCCCTTACTACCCTCAAGCGAACGAACAAGTCGAGGCTATCAACAAAGTCCTAAAAACCATGATCCAACACAAGGTAGGGAAAAACAAAACATCATGGCATTTACAACTATTCTCTGCTCTCTGGGCCTATCGCACCTCTATGAAAACTTCAATTAGATTTACTCCTTTCTAGTTGGTCTATGGCATTGAAGCCATCCTACCAATCGAGTGTGAGATTCCATCACTCAAGCTAAAAATCGAACTCCTGCCCCATACTTCTGCTGAAGAAGAACGATTCTTGTATCTATCCAAACTGGACGAAACACGTCGCGATGCTGCTCTCACCAATGAGGCACATCAGAAATGAATTAAGAGTCAATATGACAAAGCCGTCCACCCTCGGACTTTCGCAGAAGGAGACCTAGTCCTCGTTTACAACCAAGCTCACGATAAATTGGGGATAGGAAAGTTAGAAACCATGTGGCACGGTCCTTACATCGTGAAATGTGTCCTTCATAAAGGTGCCTACGAATTAGTTGATCATGATGGAATTTCCCTGGGAGAGCCCCGAAATGGGCTTTACCTTAAGAAGTACTATGCCTAGATCACCTAACATCTGTACTTTATACATTGTTGTATTTAAGTTTGGTGTGTCTATTTCTTTCGCGTGCTTGAGTTTTTACCGTTGCCACTCATGACTGTGCCTGTGTTTTCATGCGCAGATTTTTTCTTCCTTTCCTATCTTTTTTGGGTTCGCAGATGGCGCTAGCCGACATACCCAGAACATTGCTTCAGCAGCATGGGTTATTTATCAGTTTGACGAAGTGGTGAGTTCAGGAGGCATCTGTTTAGGACCAGCAACCAACAATATGGCAGAATATCACGCTGTCATTGGACTGTTGACCCAAGCCTCCTCCCTAGGTATCTCTCGTATCATTATCTACTTAGACTCCCAACTCGTGGTTTATCAACTCAACCATATCTACGCTATCCGTAGTCCTATCATGCTACGTCTACACTTGCAAGTTCGTTGTCTTGAACGAATGGTCGATTACATTGAATATAGACACATTCCAAGAGAACTTAATAGTGTTTCGGATTCGTTAGCTAATTATATCATGGATCGGTATCTTGCCCACATATAAGATTTAAGGAAAACAAAACTGTACATTACATGTAAATTAAAACACATCAAATACATCATCATGTACAAATCATTGGCATTGTAAAAACTCGAAACTGTATATATATGTGGCGTGACTGAAATGTTTGTATTACATCAAAAAGTACGTAGAAGAGCAAAATATTGGGTCTTTCCACCCATACAACGTTGCCTGACAAGGCATACAAAAATATGACCACCGGAGAGACTCTAATCTCCCCACACTACATTGTGTTGTGAGTAACACACCACTGTGTGCACTACACGCCTCAATAGAGAATTGATATTCTTCAGTACTCCTACAGTGTGCCTCTGCAGATGTAAAATCACTTCCCCCCTCCGCAGAGGAGGGATGCCCATCGTAAGGCCTTGGAGGTTTCTCTCAACCTCCCGGAGACCCATCACTGGTACTGCCAGATCTGCTGCAACCAGGACACCCCCACAACGTCTTGGTACTGGTACATCAGTCGGACACACTGCTCCCTTGTCTGCATGTTGAAAACAATAAATCTGTTAGAACTCTTCGACATACCCAAAAAATTATATACATCAAAAAACTTTAAAAACAAAAACTAGACAAGGTATGGCTCGGTCTCTTACCTGACTCATCCCAGTCTTCCCCCGCAGGCAAAATCAAGTCCATGCTCCCACGGAAATCTACCTCAGCATAAGGGAAGTCCTCTATCTAGAGGTACTACTGTCTCAGCCAGGCAAAGAAATCGCTAGTGAAATGGAACTCTGACTTCGATACTAGCCTTGGGGATAGACTAGTCCACCTCTCCATCCTAGATTCATCCACTGGTCGCACCGCCAGTGTTATCTGAGGCTAAATCTGAGGGATGTGCTCTAGAAAAAATGAGACCAAAAATGAGCGGTAACCAAACTGCTTTTGTCCAGTCCTGCATCATGAGATCTGTTCCTTCACATTTTGAAGGAACGCTGCACTCCAGTTGAACAGTGTTGGTTCCAAACACTGAACACCGTAAGCCACCTGTGATCTTGATGCCAGATGAGTGCTAGTGCTCCCTGTCACGCTCGTGATAGAAAACAGTATAGACCAGAGGGGCAAATCTTGAATATCCTTGATAGGGGTTCTACCCCCTACCAACCTCGCTCCTGGGATGCAGTGGCGTGCCAGATACACGTCCACTTGTTCAGGTAGTGCCCGCTGCCCGGAGAACAATATGGGGACCCCTCTTTTTGAGAGGCCAGTCAAAAGGTACACATCTTCTAACTCAATGGTTAAAATTTGTGTGCCGATTCAGAACCCTTGCTCTGCAACATCCCAGAGGCCAATCATATGCTCGAGCAACAAAATCTCTCTCTTCATTTTTTTCAACTTGAAGAATTTGAGAAAACCATAAGATCGCAAAGCGGCCCATGTACGAGGACTCCACAAGGCGGCTAAATCATCCATCTCATGTTCCCTCTCTTTCCATTCAATCATGATTGCCAAAGTTACCTACAAAACAAAAAGAAATAAAAAACTCATTATTTCCACGTTTTGGCAATTTCGGCAATTTTAAAAAGCAATTTAAAATATGAAATAAGATGCCCACATCATTTAAAAGTAACCACACACTCTTTTTAACCACCACGCCCTCTCCTAAGCATTTAACATTCATCAAACAATGATAAAAACGTTTAAGAAGATCAAAATGATTTTATGGTTGCATGGGCGTGCGTGGGGGATTTCTCATGGATTCTTTGCTAAAAAATGACCTATCTAATTGACTTCTAGGGCGTTGGAATCTTAACCATCCTTTCCTAGAACATTTTTGCAAAACAAATCCCGTTTTCCCATTGATTTTCAAAGAGGCCGATTTGGTTCTAATTAGGGCGACTTAGGGCTTCGTGTTTTAAACTAAATAATTCTATGAAAATGAATACCAAACCATGCATTTGAAAGAACAAGAGATGGACACCTACCTAGTCTGAATGGCGAGCGAAATGGTCAACCATAGCTCTGACAGTGAACAAAATAAGATCCACTTCAAACCGAGAATCTCCACTCCTCCAAAATCCTTGCAAAATGAAATGGTAAATGAAATTTCAAATCAATTGTTGTTTATAAATTTTCATTTTTCATAAGGTATAGTCATTTTTTGGGTTTCTCTAATGACATAATGGCTTCACTAAACCCTGGTTTGTAGTTTTGGCATCGCAGGTTTCCTAGTAGTCCTGATGGATTATCCACCTTGTCACACTTATGAGCATAGTCTTAGTTCATTCTTGAGCTCTATAATATGAGAACGTAACCGGGTAAACTTTTATCTCTTTTTCGGACCCGTACAGATACAAACACATGAAAAAGGAACCCCCCTGGAGTCGTCTTTACACCCTTTTCAGACTCTCTAAATATGAAAAGATTGTTGAGTGACCTTGCTTCCTTTCACACTCGTTAAAAGGTCAGAAAGGGCGTCCTTCGAGTGATAGTTTAACCCTTTTTTGGTCTCGTTGGACTACTGTATGGAAAAGGAACTGAGAGAGTTCTCTTTTAAGTGTTTTTCCAAACTCTATAATCCCGAAAAACCTTTGAGTTTTCTGTCTTTGGACTCATTAAAGCACACATCGACAGACCCATATGGGACTGAACCCTTACTTCTTCTGGTTCATTAAACAAAGGAAGAGGAACTTACCGAAGGTGAGTTATATTGAGCATGTGTTATCCTCCTCGATCTCATTAAATCAAAAAGAGGTACTCATCTATCTGGATGGGGGAAAAATTGAAAGGAGCAAGCCAAGCAGTCTCTTGAGAACATCATCCAACACTTCTTAGAGTCGCCCTTGAACACGAAACTTTGTCATTTGCACATATCATAATCCACTGAACCTCTGCACTGAACCAATCTTTTGAGTTCCTTTCACTCCTTTGGGTCACCCGACGCAAGTCACAATACCCACTACATAGTTTTGCTCCATGTCATGTTTTGTTGTTGTGCCTCAGTGTTCAAGGGAAGTATCCACCTCAAGAGTCATCCATCCCAAATATCTTGCCTCAAAACCTGTGTCGGTCCATGTCCATTTGATCTACCTCTCCATGTCTGTTTCGTGTCGTTGATGGGGGATACATCAAGGCCCTCCCTCGACGAGTCTATTTCTGTCGACTCCAACACATTATCCAAGAGTTAGGCTCAGAAACTAGTTAGTACTTTGGGACCTGCATGCCTCAATGACAGGCCTCCTCACATTCGACAGTGGGTTTACATCATTGACCCTTGACCGAATGATTCCACGGATGTTCGACCTCAGCTCATCTATTCACATTCGCTGGAATGTACTAGGGTACCTTGGGAATCATTGACATTAATGGTGATCTCCCTCGCACTTGTTAACGGTTCACACCATTGACCGGTAATCAAGTGATTTCTGCCATGTTCGACATCAGGACATCTATTCACATGGTCAAACTCGTACCATATTGGGATTTGTAAGAAGACCCTGGGTTGAGCGATCACTTTGATATATGCTTTACCCAGGCTGTGAAGGAATTTCTACTGGACAAAGAACACATACACTGTAACATAGATCCACTTTGTATTGGTCGTGGCTATGTCTTGTCATCTCGTAGATCCATTGTGTATTCTTCGTGGCTACGACCAGTCCAAGTCATCAGAGTATAGATCCACATTGTATCTTCGGTGGCTATACCTTTTTATCAATACAATTATGGATCCGCAGTGTATTTTATGGTGGCCATATCTTGCTAAGTCTTGATCACCCAATCATAGGTATGACTACCTTGGGTTTTGAAATATGTCATGATATTTGTTGGATGTTTGTGTGCAGCTTCCGTCAGGTTCTCTGAGTCTATACCCTTGCTTGGACGTCTACAAAGTATTTCAGTTATCTGTTGGCATCTTCTAACTTCATACTTTGGGGGGCAATCTGTTACACGTCAAAATTACTTAACTGGATAAGTGTCGCATGTTCCTCTCAATTGTCATAAGTGTCGCATCTTCCTTACAACTTTCACAAGTGTCGCAAACAATGTTCGAGCATACTGCCACGCCGACGACACTAAGGAGACACTTAGAACACCTCATGTGCTTGATTTGAAGAAGAAGAACTGGTTTACTGAAGTCAAATAACTCTTAACACCTGAAGAGAGCTCTGAAACAAAGGTTTTGAGGGGGAGTGCTCCCCTATATCAGCCTTAGGAGTGCTGGCGCTCCCCTACAAGGCTTCAAGGAGCGTTATAACGCTCCCCTGCCCCCTCTGAAGGAGCGCTACTCATCTTGAAGGCGTTGGCACTTCCCTAAAGCTTACCAGGGAGCGCTATAGTGCTCTGATGCCCCTTCTAAGGGAGTGCTGCCTAATCTGAGGCAGTGGTTGGCCCGTTGAGGAGAATAAGGGGAGGATCTTTCAAGATTAGGAGGTAGTTGTATTCGAATTGTTGGTTTCATCAAGAGATCCCTGATCTAAGGAGGAAGTTCCCAACTTGTTCTAAAGATAACTCAAGAGGTTAAGCTCCTCTTAACCTATATAATCAGGCTCTATGATGGTGTAAAGGGGGAAGAACTGCTAGCATGAAACGTATGATCTTGGAGGAAACTTACAGTGAGCCAAGAGAGAGTGATCAGTGAAGCTGTTGTTATCCAAGTTGTGGATCTTTCAGGCAAGGGTTAGACGAAGAGGACTTGACGAAGCTGTCGCATTCGCATCTACGATTGTAAGTACTGCTGTCATTATTCTCATTAATATGACACGCTTGGCCTGTTTCTTTCTAGTTTGTGTCTAATGTCACATGAACTTATCATTGATTGATAGATCTGTTTTCAAGCTAATATCAATAGAGTAGGAAGTGGTTGTATCTTGTTTGTCTACAGAACTCAGCGAGGAGCGAAGGATTGGAGCACAACTCGGAGCGTGCAGGGACAAACGTCGATAAAAAGATACTTCTGTTATCATTCCTTCTCATGTGTTAGTTTAGATAGATTTGAAAGGAAGTCAATGTCCACGTTAAGCATTTTCTGTCTAGAGTTAGGTTCAAGCTCTTAGAGGCGATCTACCTGTCCGCAGGGAGATTTTCCTACAACAATGATTATAAAAATAAAAACAAGAAAATAACAAAGAGTCTAAGTCTAAAGAGGTTTGTTTAAGTAAACCATAAAAAGGGAATAAAATAATTAAACTATCAATTTAATTGAATGAAGAAATAATAGTAAACTTAGGTAAATGCACATGTGTGCATGAAAATAATAAAAATGATTTATAGAAAAAAAAATATGAGAGAATAGGTGGTCCACATAGAGAAGCATATTGAGTCAATCCACCACCAATCCTAACTAAAAGAAGACTCCTAATCCAACTCAAACTAGGATCTAGTTAGGGGACACAAATTAAATGAGAGATTGGGTAATTAAGGGACAACTAAGAGTAAAAATAGGAGCATATTGGGGAATGTGGGGGAAAATGGTCTTTCAAATAAAATAAAAAGAGGAATGACTTGCTCAACTTGGGGAGAGTGTGACACTTGTAGTGGGTGAATAATCCTTTAATTATTTTATTAAAAAATAATTATTTGTGCATAAGGACATGTTTCATTGAGAAATTTTCTATAAAATAAAGGGAAAGGGATATCACTTTTGTTAGTATTGTTGAGAAATTTTCTATAAAATAAAGGGAAAGGGATATCACTTTTGTTAGTATTGTTGAGAAATTTTCTATAAAATAAAGGGAAAGGGATATCACTTTTGTTAGTATTGTTTTGCTGCCAAAATTATTCTAGAGTAAGTTTTACTTGTGAGAATTGTGATTCCAAACTTGGAAAGAGTGGAAACTCTTCCTTGAGAGGCCAGTTTGGGTGCTATTATTTCTGGTTTTTATGTGTGGCCCCTTTGTGACTTGGGGGAATAAATGCATTGTATTGCCCATAAGTATCAAGAACAATCGATATTTTTGTGTAATTATATATATTCTTACCTTAATTCTATAAAGTAAAGTTTGGTAATCAACTGATAAACCCTAAGAAGAAATTTGTATGTAAACTTAACCATGAGGAATTTTCTAGTGCATTATATGATTGAATATCTCGAGTGTAGGAATTATTCTTCGTTGTTTACAATAGATCAAACCTTCCCTTGTCGAATGATTGCCAAGGGAATTTCCGCCAAGAATATTGTTATAGTTTCAATTTTGTTGTTTCGTAGTTTGTGAAATTTGAAGGATTTTAAGTCTAGTTTTATCGAATATGTTATTAAGTTGATGGCCCTTGAGTTTTACTGAAAAAAATGAATTTATGTGTTAATTGTTATCAATCTCGGTTTCTTGTAGTGTTGTTTACTATTATCAACCTGCTATTACTCGATTCAAGATCAGGGCTTCTTTTAATCTCTGGTGTTCGATTTTATTGTGGTTTTCTTTTGAGAGGCCTCACCAATATTTATCCGATCTCATTGGCAGTTGCATTTCATGATTTTATTCTCAAGCCCCAACTCCGTCAAGAAATTCCAAAACTTCATTGTCTACGCCAATTCTAGTTAATCCTGTAGAAGATATTTAATTCTAATATCTATGCCAGACCTGTCGCTATTGGTCTTTCTTCCTGTAAGGGAATTACGCTATAGTTAACAGTGATGATTTCTTGTCAGTCCAACTTCTATTCGCATTGTATTTTACACTCCTTCCAACTTAATTGGATACAATTTTGTGTAGAATATTGTTACTGGGCTCCTCACATATTTTTTAGTTAACTTGTCCTCTGGTTCCATGATTTGTTCCCTAAACATTGAATGAATTACTCATTTCTTAATGATACAACTGTCAGTTTAGAAACAGGTTTCAAAGCGTGGAAACTGGTAAATAATCGTCTTCTTGATAATGGTGATTTATTACGTGACCTGTAGTTCCTGTTATCTTGATACCCGACATCGATGGTGAATATGAAATCCTCAATCTTGTCGATCTAGTAGATATCGGTCATTTTTACACTTGTATTCAAGTGAAGAGTTCTTTCCTTAAAATTTTAATGATTGTCAAAAATTTGTAGTTCACAATGGTTTATTTTTAAATCCAATAATAATCATGTGTATCATTATGTGATATTTTTTTAAGAAAAAGATATTATTGAGATAAGTTGGTCAAATTGTTATCTTTTCTCGATGATCGAGTATGGTCAAGTTTACACTTATAATTACAAACGTTTTCCCCTTAGTTTTTATTGAAATTTTGTAGCTCGCCAAGATTACTATTTAAGAATTTAATAATAGTCCATTTTTAATTCTTAAGTGAATTAGTCTTAAGGAATCGATGATACGATGATACTAGTAATGATGTTTAGAATGTTATTACGTCGAAAGGCGTATACCTATTGATAATGGGCACGATTAATGACCTTTTAATCTAAAATTCTAATTTGATGGCTAACAATTGAAGATGCTGGCATATTCTTAGTCGTCCTCCCAAATCAATGAATGTGATTTACTCTTCATAACTTCCTTGTATTTTTTAATGCATCCATTAACATGTTTACTTTTTAACATTTACCTAATCATATTAAAAAATTATTGTAGCACCATATAATTGCCACGTTTGGATTATTAACGGGCACTAATTCCTCCTCGGCTGGTATGTCTCACCTGTCCGCGCGTTTCATATTCAATGGCTGGCATAGAGCGTTTCATTTTCGAGGATTTCGTTTCATGAGCATGAGCTGATACCTTTCGACGTTCTCAGCCGCGAGTTAATGGTTATGCTAGTTACTTTGTTCACTAGATTATTCTTGTAGATGGTAACATCAATTATGTCATAAATATTATAACACTATATGTGATAAAAGAATATATTATACCTTTTACAAGAACATTTTATATCAAGGTATGTTCTTTGGAGTTTAATGGTATACTAAATACATTAGTTAGAGAGTACTCGTATAGAATGACTACTCCATGCATTAATTTGATTTTGAAGAATCACTTTGATGTAAAATTTTCATTTATCTTTCTATGGAATTTTATTGAGAAATTGACATAAGATAGTGAAAGATTTAAAGGAAATAGTCTTATAGAATAATTAATTATTGTAACAACCCAATTTGATCAATTGTTTATCATAGTTTTCTTTTTTTTTAATTAATTATTAAAATATATTAAATGAGATTTTTATTATTTCATTATTAAAAGGTAGGTCAAGTAATTAATGGGGGATAAAGTTGTTGGGAAATTAATGAGGGGGATTCAGGACAGGAGGATAAGGAGGAGAGAAGGGGACTTGGAGAGGGTCTCATTCTGCGTTGGAAATTTCTGCAAGAGTTGAAGGGGGAGGAGGAGGAAAATTGGGAGAACAGAGCATTTTGTAAACTCTCACAGGGCACAGTTGTTGCTGGGAATTTTGGGTCCGGGGGCTAGGAAACCTCAAGGATTCCTGGAGATAGGAAGATGGAGAGGTTGTTCCTAGTTGGCTGGGAGGTTTATATCCAGTTTGGGGCAGTTGGGAAGGATCATCAACAACCAGGAAAGGGGCTAAATCAACTAAACTATAGGTTGAGGTAAATACTTTATGCATTTTACTAGTGATCTGTTGTCATTATATTGTTGTTGATTATTATGTTGTTAGTATGTTGTTATGATGTTAGTCTGTTTCTTTTATTATGTTGGTAGTATGATACTATACTATTAGTATGTTGTTGATTATTATGCTCTTGTTGATTATTATGTTGTAAATAAAATCAAGAAGGGAAAACAATGAAATAAAAATTGAAATCAAGGTCTTACAAATGGTATCAGAGCCGGGTTTCAAAACTGAAACCTTGGGCTTGAACAACCACTTAGTTGTGCAAACAATTTCCTAAGACTGCATGTAACCTACAACCTGAACCTTGGACATGCATCTACCCTTTATTTACATCCCTAAATTAAACCAGAAATAACCTAGAAATAACCCTCACTGAAAAACCTTGAAATAACCTTTAAACAAAAAAAACCCTCTTAAAAAAATAAAAGCCTTATAATAATTCTAAGATAGGTGAAAGGTAGCAGGAAGGAGTCCTACATACTAGTTCCATCTTCCCATCTCTAGTTTTGGCCACCGTTTCCTACAACAAGCCTTTACCTATAGAAAACAAACAAAGATTAAAACTTTATAAAAGAAAAAAAATATATAAAAGTTAGATGAATACATAAATTATTTAAAATGAAAGACAATAGAATAAGAAATTAGAATATATATATATATATATTACCAATGCAATAATAATAATAATAATAATAAAATTGAAATTGAATTTAATTATTTTTGTATTTGGGCTGCAAATGATATGGGCCACAAGTGCCATGTACACAAGTATTTACACTCTATAAAGAAATTATAGGGTAAAAGTTATGTAAATGGTGGAACCAAAATATGTATATCATATATTATCCAATGCAACAAATAAAAAAAAATAATTAAAAAAAAAATGAAATTATATATATATATATATATATATATTGGGCTGCAAATGATGTTGACTATGAGAGACAACCATGGATGAGCCTAGTCAGGATGGAAACAGATAAAGGAACCACATCAGAAAATGCAAGCACCGCGGGACTCAAACCCACAACCACCTGTTAAGAAATAAAAACAAAACAAGCATACAAATTCTAGTTTGTCCCAATTGAGCTAGAAAATGAAAAAAAAAAAACCCAGTTAGGATTCGAACCATGAAATTCCCAAGTAGAATGACCTAACCATTGGGTGCTGACCAACACGCCACATTCAAGCCCCAGTGAGGTTCAAACTCGCAACCTTCCGAAGAGGACTCACTACCACTATGATATAAGGGCATTCCATTTTTTTATTTGCGCATAGCTAAGCACTAGGTCATTGGCACTGTTATCCCCGATATCTAGGGATAACTAGGAGATCATGTCTCAAGGCCCACATGGTCCTAGACATGAAGTACCGAGAGCAGGAGCGACTTGAGCATGGCCCTGGAGGGCCCATCTTTCTTCTTCTCAGCCAGACTTGTCCTGTCAACAGTACCAGCTTCCATCACTACCAGGCCTGGGCTTGCATCAGAGAGGACTCTTTCTCCATGAGGTAATTGGTCCGAGGTATCATG
>CBVK0100043399.1:0-35615 GCA_900067695.1 Picea abies | reverse complement strand
CTCTTCCGATCTCACTTTTCCTATGACTGTCCTCAAGGAAAAGGGAAAAGAAAGTATCAAGCACATGTGGCGGAGGAAGAGGAATCTCCTCCCTCAAAGAAAGCTTTAGCATAAATTAAGGATTATGTACTTTAAGTTGAAGATGGTTGATCTGAAGAAAGATAGCAAATGGTGGAGTCCGTGAAGCCTCCCCACACAAAAACAAAAGATAAGTATTCGTGTTTATTTTTAGTATCTTGTTTACTTTAATACTTTATCATTACAAGTTAATTTTTTGTGAGAATGTTAATTAACCTCGTTTTATTTCAATGTCTATGCAGACTAATGAAGGAAGTATCAAAGAAGAGGATGAAGAAAGAGATAAAATATTTATTTCATGTATGATCACTCATGAGAGTGACAAAGAACGCATACTGTAAGTAAGTTTACAAGTCTCGAAAGAAAGAACTTATGCCGTGACTTGCAGAAATTAGACAACACGAGAAGGACGTATGATACGGTGATAGTCAATTTAGACCAGACAATATCCAATATTTATATAGGAGCAGGAGGCTCCTAAAGATGCAGAACAAAAATATTCAAGATGTAGAAAAAGATGGATACTCATATATAGTGGATGAGATGCAGGTAACTATAGGTTGCTCCAGTACTGTTCTTATAGATGTAGAGGGAGCAGGTTGATCCAGTATGAAGACAAAAATAAAGAAATATTCGAACTCAAGAAGGCACCCAGGATATTACAGAAGAAAACTTCAAGGATGATGATTAAAAGCTATTAGCTTGGTGCAAGAGGGAGCTATGTCTCCGAGTTCGAAATGAAGGATCGTGATTTGATGCAGTTAGAAAAGTAGATGGATGGTGCCCAGATATTTTGATCAAGATGAAATCTATCCAGTAGATGGATGGTGCCCATCAGATGGGTAGCATGGTATTATACCATGGAAAGATTTTGAACCACGAGATTTTTTTTGATCCCATAGCTAGACCTTCGTAGAGAAGGAGAAAGAGAAAAGACCTTCGTAAAGAAGGAAAGAGAAATCCCATAGGTAGACCTTCATAGAGAAGGAAAAGAGAGGAGACCTTCGTAGAGAAGGGGAATGAGAAGTTTTCCAAGGTTGGCCTATGTCCAAGTGTTGAGTTTTGGATACTCTAGGGACATGCTAGAATACCCTCGTAGAGAGGGGTGTGACCACCCTCATAGAGAGGAATGTGGATGTTTCTCCAAAGGGCAGTGGGTAGATACTCTCCTCTAGCCAAGGATTGAGTAGCCTGGAACACAAACCTTGACCATGTGGAATGGTTAGTTGGCTCTTGAGGTTTGTGTCGTGATCCTGCGTGGATCATGGAAAGGGAGTTTAGTCTTGCCCAGGCTAGCATCTTAGCTTCTCTAGTTCATGTGGGATGACTAAGAGTGAAGCTATGGTAGTAGTCATCCCCAGTGGATGGGTGAGATAGATGACTACAAGAGAAGGGAGAACCTAAAAGGAATGGAAAAACTCATAGAATATCTTCTGTGTGAAGATAAGAAAGAAGTATCTTCTACGTGAAGACGAAAGAAAGAAAGAGTATCTTCTGCGCGAAGATAAAGAGAACAAAACTTCCGATGATTTATAGATATGCCAGTCAGTGATCATGATGCCAGATGACCAAGTGGATGCCTCCAATTACCCAGTTGATGATGTTATCCAGTGGATGCTGCTACCTATTTGATGTTGACATCCAGTGACCTGTCAAAAGATAAAAAATATCCTTTTTGTTAAGAGGGAGTGTTAAAATATTGTGTAACTACAAAGAATATTCTTATCCCCTTTTGTGGATAAAGATAAAATATATTTATTATTGATTAGATCAATCCCCTTTTGTGGATTGATCATGTCGAGTATTGTAAATGACCAAATCCCCTTTTGTGGATTGGTCAAACCCTAATTGTAATAGGCTAAATAAGAAGTCGGCCCCAAAATATATTAAAGAGGCCCCAAAATATATTAAAGGTGGTTATAACCACCCAGAAGAAGAAGTCGGCCCTGCTAGTGAAGAGACACTTCCACACATGCCAGAATTGTATAAATAAGAGAGGCCAGCGCCTCATTTAGACACACACTCATCTCACTCATCTAGTGCGCAAGTATTGAAGGACGCTGCAGTTACCAGTTGTTGGAAGAAGGAAGAGAGAGAGAGGCACATCCTTGGGAGAGGAATTTCTGTGTTGTTTGGTTCATTATCTTGGCATTGTATTGGCTATCTATATTAAGGAAGTTTTGCTAGGTTTTTCTTCCCCTTGAGGGTTTCCCAAGATAAATGCTTGTGTACTCTTGTGATTGTGTTTCTCTCAGTGATCCTGTCTATGTTATTGTTATCTAGTAAATAGAAATGTAACCTAATAATAGCTTAAACTTTAACTATATATATATATATATATATATATATATATATAGAGAGAGAGAGAGAGAGAGAGAGAGAGAGAGAGANNNGAGAGAGAGAGAGAGAGAGAGAGAGAGAGCCTTGTCTAGTATCCACTAGTTTGGGTTGGTTAGTATGTACTTATCTCTCAACGTAGCCAATGGCACCCACTTTATAATTTAGGACTTATTCAAAGATATATTTGATAGAGTTGATACCTCTCCTGAAAAACCTAATGGTTAATAGCCATGTGTTTTTGGGTGATGCTTTACCTTCATGCAAAAAAAATAGGGGACCACCATGGACAATGCTCATTAAATGAGAACACTAATCAAAGGGATTTCCCTTTCCAATTGAGAAAAGGTTTCACAACTTCTTAGATCTTCCCTATTCTTTATGCTACAAAATTTCCCTTTATTTTGACCTAAGTTGTAACATCCCCACTATAATCCCTAGTTTAATTAATGCTTATGTAGACATAATGTGTGGCTACTACCAAAGCGATGTAATATGTGAATTGTATTTCTTTGTTTTATTAATAAAAATGTGAAGCCAACTGCTAAGGGGACATGGACAAGAGATGGTGAAGGAATTAATCCACAAGAGAGGGGAGTGTTTAGGATAATGGACAAGAGGGGTCCAAGGGGGGAGAATACCCATGTATATTAATTTAACCCATTTCCTAAATTTGCTATTTGTATATGAACCTTTCCTTTTTTGATTGAGTGTTCCCAAAGCCAATCATTGAATACATGTAAGAGGGTGGGTGTGAGTGGTTACATCTCAAATTTATTGGGCACATGGGGGTTGGGTGCAATTAGCTTGGGGAAGAGTGTGAGTCAAGAAAGGAAAGCCAAAAGAGAGGAAATTCATATGGGTTGGAACAACAAGTTTTAGGGAGTCAAGTTTGTGCATGGGGAAGAAAACAGAGAGCAAGAAACAAAGCTAGAAGTTGATGCAACCATGGAGGGCGAATTCTAGAGAAAATTGGAGCAAATTGGAGCTAGAAAACAGAAGAGCCAGGTTTTCAAGCCTGAAGAGTGAACTCCTGGGTGAGTTGCACTAAATCTACAAGTGGTTGTTGTTGGTTTGCTAATAGTTTTCCTATCAGTAGTTTCCCTTGAGTTCTCAGCTGAGAGATTCCTAGTTGCATGTGCTAGAGAGACCTTGATAAACAAATGGCTCATTTCTTGAGTTAGCCTTGATAAATGGATGCTACATCCATTGGGTTAACCTTGATAAAAGAATGGTGCATTCCTTGGGTTGGACAGGTCAAGAGGAAGAGAGATAGTGGAAAAATCGGGGTAGCTGTAGGAAAATATCAGTTGGGTTGAGAGTTTTTAGGAGCTGTGAGTGGACTGTGAGAGACAACCGTCTTTTGTGGATTGCTAGCGTCAGCTTGAGGGTGACTGGCTGTTGAGATTTGGAACAATTAGTCTATGGTTGGGTGGAACTTCTGTCTCAAGTAGTTGGTTACACAATTGTTGTGAAAAGATAAGTGTTTTATCTTGCTATTGTGTTAAATGATGTGTTTAATTGTTATGCACGAACTCCGTGTAAATGAGAAGGATTTATATGATGTTGTAATGAGTTGTTCGTTGCATTTCATGATGATTAATAACATGTTGTGAATGCTTCTATTTTGTCGTTAAAGATAGTAGCTAAATCTGTTTTAGTTTGTAGCGGAAAGCTGTAGGAAATCAGCTAACATTAAAATAGTTAAGTAGTTAACAAAAAAATTGTTTTTAAGAGTATTCTGCATTGTAATGTCGCTCAGATGGGCTGGGGACGTTACATTATGGTATCAAAGCTTATGGTTCAAACAACGGCCTTGTACCTGCCAAGATGGATGTGAATTCTTGAAATTCGCTATTGCATATCTTGTCTATGGCCGATTTGGGGGAAAATTAGAGATTTTAGAGAGAAATCCCCAAATTCCGTGAGTGAAATTCGAGTTTTCATGGCTGCCTGAAGAGTTACAAACAATTTGGAGAATTGTCGGCTAAGATCATGTTTGATCCCATGATGGATGGCCGAGATTCATTGTGTTAAATTTAAAAATTCTTATGGAATTCAACCTTTTTGCTGGTCCAAGTGACCTCAGGCTCGAGTCCATGGACTTAACCAAATCTCAGATGCAATTTAAGAGTGTAGCCCCTTGGGGCTTGTCAAATTTCCATATGACCAGGGTCCTGGAACCCTGCGCTATGCTAAAAAGGAGCTAAGTCTTCTGAGCTTCGAGACTTTGGAGGTTCAGAGCTCTGGGATGTTAGAACTTTACAGAAACCAAATCTCGCTGAAGGCAAATGGTTGGAACGGTGATCAGACAGTTGACCAAAAACTGGCGGTTTCTTATTAGTTATAGTGGGATCCGCCTAATCATTAAACTCTAACCAACTTTTCGACTGCGAAGTAACGCGAGTCGTCAATCCAAGAAACCTTGGGATCTTTCCTAATCGTTGGATATATGTCACGGTCAATTTCGGCGTTGACTCAATTCGAGAGTGAAAAGGCGTTAAATGTTCAGAACTCTCAAATGTTGAAGTCGCGAAGTAACATGGGCCATATATCTAAGGACCTTCGGGACCATACTCCATCGTTAGATCAAACCTAGTGGAAGGATAGGGTAAGCAATAATGTTGACCGACAATGAGTGGTCATTCCTGCTTTAATGACCTTTCCGGTAGGTAAACCTTCATGAATTAAATGTGTTAAGACTTGTAAGGGACACAAAGTCGCGATGTAACGCGACCTGTCGATCTAAGGACCCTTCCTAATAGTCAAATGCAAGTTACGGTCATTCGGTGTTGACCACTACGGGCACGGAATATTTTTGAACGGCTGGGATCCTGGAACGCCGAAGTCTTGAAGTGACGATAGTCGTTGATCTGAGGATCCTTCGGGATCTCTCTCGACCGTTAGATCAGGTATAGTGGAAGGATAGAATAAGCTATACATTAACCGTCAGATCAAGGGGATAAATTCGGAAGCAACAAGGACCGTTGATCAAGGATCCATGGGGATCTCTTTACAACCGTTCGATCAACTAGTGGAAGGAGAACGTAAGTATTTCGGTGAAGTCTGGCTCTGGGAGATTTGACACGGTGGTGCGTTAAGCGTCGAAGTACGTGGCGAAGAATTGTAGAACTTCGAGACTTCGGAACTCCGAGAGATTCAAGGATATAGGAGGATGTGTTAGACGTCGAAGCACCGAACAAACTTAGTCGTCCATCACAACTAATGATTAAGCCAGAGTTGTTGATCATCAAGGCTTGGAGGCAACTAGGATTCACCAGAGTTGTGGGAAGTGAATATCCAACCATCCATCAAGGACATCAATCAACGAAGGAGAGAGAAAGTGCATTTGAAGTTGTAAGGACGTTAATCACGAGGAGGTCGCGTGCTATTAATCTGGACCGTCCATTCTTCTAGCAACGTGTCAAGCTAAGATCTACACGCTCAGTGAAGGAGTTAACGAACTGTCGTATTGAAACACGCGAGCCATAGATCTCACAATGAGATTAAAACATGATCATTGATTTGGGGCAATGCTTAAGTTTCAGTTTAAGCGCCCATTTGTGCAGCACTTGGTCACATCGTTCGTCTCAGTGAAGGAGTTAATGAACTGTCGTGTTGAAATGCGTGAGCCGTAGATCTCACAATGAGATTAAATCATGACCGTTGATTCGGTGTAGTTTTGAAGTTTCAGTTTAAGCGCCCATTTGTGTAGCAATTGGTCACATCCTTCATTCATATGGAGGATAGCATCGAAGAGCTAGCGCTAGAGGCATAATCCCACGGATACAAGATTACGAGTCTGTGAGTCCGTAAGTCCGCGAAGATGGAAAAATGGCTAAGTGTTGGGACTTTTCGAATGGACTTATGAAAAGAAGAATTATGCTTTCGTGAGTCCGCAAGTCAGTGAGTCCGTGAGTCTATGAATCTATGAGTCTGCAAGTCTGCAAAGATGGAAAAATGGCTAAGTGTCGGGACTTTTCGAGCAAACTTATGAAAGGAAGAATTATGCATTCGTGAGTCCACGAGTTCGTAAAGATGGAAAAATAATCTAAGTTCTGAGACTTTTCAGACAGGCTCATGAAATAAAGAATTCTGATACATTATTGGAACAAATTGTACATAATTTCATGGATCTTGTTAATTATTTTAGCCTAACAAATTTTGTTGGTTGCAGATTTTGCAGAATTAGAGGTACATAAAGAAACTTTAGTTCTTATACGAGGACTAGAGTTATGGAAGATGCTCAAGGATCTTACAGGCATGAGGAATAGATCATAGGTCTGCATATCAGCACGAGGAACATTGAGATAGAGTCAAATGGAAGAAGAGATAGGAAAAATCTTGTCCCTATGAAAAGTCTACATAGGGAAGTGCAAAGCTACAAGGCTGATAATGGAAGAATTATGAAGGATGGGGAAGAGATACCTCAAAGCTTGAACATGTTTCATAAGCAAGTTAACAAAGATTCTGGCACCAAGAAAGCAGCTAGTGCTAGACAAATATCAACCTCTAGATCCCATAGAAAAAGGGATGATCATGGAAATGATAGGCAATCAAGAAGCATGAGCAAGCGCCATCATTCCCCAAGGCAATCCACTAGAAAAACTCATGCAAGCTCAGGACCAGGAAGCAACCCATGTGTGCCTCTTGTGCGGAGGAAAAGAAGAAGGCATGAGGCAGACATCTCGCAAGGTGAACTCAGGAAAATAAATCTACCTACTTTCAATGGTGAGCATAGGAAAGGAGAAGAGGTAGAGTCTTGGCTGTTGGAAATGAATAAATATTTCCAGCTACATGATTACCTATACCGGGTAGAAGCTAGAATTGCCACCTACCACTTGCAAGGAAAGGCAACCATGTGGTGAGATCAACTTAAGCAAGCTAAGAACCTCGATGAGAAGAGAATCTCATGGAGGTCGTTCAAAGGATATTTCTAAAAGAAATATTTGTCCAAGTATTACTATGAGAGAGGTAAAAGAGTTCTTTGAATTCAAATTGGGAACTGTGACAATGGAGGAATATGAGAAGTGGTTCTTTGAATTGTTGAAGTATGTTGACTTCATCAAGGATGAGAAGTTCAAATCCAAAGGTTTCTAAGTGGGTTACCCTCCTTCTATAGTGACAAGATTCAATATGATAACCCCAAGACCTTGGAAGAAACCATAAGGAAAACAAGGCACCTTTATGAGCAAAGCAAAGAAAGGCTGGTTTTCCAAAAGGCTTGGAATGACAAGATGAAAGGGAAAAATGATCAAAGGCAGAAAGGTTTTAAACCACCCTTTTTCAGAAATAACCCCCAAGAAAATCAGCAAGGCCAAACAACCCAAAATGATCAAAAGAATGCAGATTCATTTATGAAAAGGCCAAGGTTGTATGTTCAATGTTGGGGATGTGACGGAAATCACTTATATAGGAACTGCCCTCACAAAGGAGAAAGAATGAGGATTGTTCATAACATTTAGGAGGCTGAAACAATGGAAGACATGGGAGGAAGCATGCCAAGGATTTATGTAGCCTTGGACAACAAGCATGTAGAGTATCAATCCCCCATGATCGAAGTGGAAGGTAAGATTGACAACCAACCCATAACAATTTTAATTGACTAGAGCTATTCATAGTTACATAAATGCTAACATTGTTGAAAGATTTCACTTGCAAAGAAGTAAGCATAAGAAATTTTGGTTTGTTCAGTTAGCCACAAGGGTTAAGAGGAAAATCAACGAGTTGGTTAAAGATTACCCGATAGAGATGAATGGGCTTAACACAAAGGTAGATGTAAACATCATACCATTGGGTTCATATGATTGTCTAATTGGCATGGATTGGTTGGAAAAACATCATGTTATTCTAGATTGTTACAACAAGACAATCACATGTCTTGATGAGGAAGGGCAACAAGGCAGAATTCAATGCATTCCAAGAGTTGTAGTTGTTAGAGAGATTTCAGCTATGTAGTGGAAGAAGAGCTTCAAGAAGAGATGTCAGATGTTTGCAACCCATGTGGAGGAGGCAACCAAAGAAAAATTGGCAAGCATTGAAGACCATATGGTCTTGAGGGATTTTGTAGGTGTTTTTAGAGAAATCCCAGGATTGCCACCAAAGAGAGACATTGATTTCTCTATCTATTTGGTGCCAGGAGTTGCCCCAGTGTCCAAGACACCATACAAAATGGGTACACCAGAATTGAAGGAGTTGCAGATACAACTTGAAGAGTTGTTAAAAAGGGGTATATATGCCCAAGTGTGTCACCTTGGGGAGCCCCGATTCTTTTTGTGAAGAATAAGGATGGAGCCTTGAAGTTGTGTATTGATTTCATGCAACTTAATAAGGTTACCATAAAGATTAAGTCTCCTTTGCCTGTAATTGATGATTTGTTTGATCAATTGAAAGGTGCAAGGATCTTTTCAAAGATTGACTTGATATCAATCTATCATCAAGTAAGGATAAATGAAGAAGACATAAGCAATACCGCATTCAAAACAATATATGGGCATTATGAATTCACAGTAGTGACATTTGGACTATCAAATGCCCCAACAGTTTTTATGTGTTTGATGAATGGAGTGTTCAAGGAGTACCTGCACAAGTTTGTAATTGTGTTCTTAGATGATATACTCTTCTATTCCAAATCAGAAGAGGAACATGAGCAACATTTAAGAATGGCATTACAATTTTTAAGAGAGCACACATTATATGCTAAGCTAAGTAAGTGCATCTTTAGTTAAAAGAAGATTCACTATTTGGGGCACATAATATTGGCAACATGGATAAAAGTTGATCCTGAGAAGATAGACGCCATTAGAGGATGGCCAACGCCAAAGAATGTGACAGAGGTCAAATCATTGATGGGTCTTGTCGGTTATTACCGAAGATTCATAAAATATTTTTCAAATATTGCAAGTCCAATCACTTATTTGCAAAAGAAGGGTGTGAATTTTGAATGGACTTCTAAGTGTGAAGAGAGTTTTCAACAGTTGAAGGGAATATTGACAAGTGCACCAATCTTGAAGATTGTTGATCCAAATGAAGATTTTGTTGTGTGCACCGATGCATGCAAGGACGAACCCGGTGGAGTTTTTAGTCAAAAGGATCATGTAGTATGCTATAAGTCTAGAAAACTAAAAGAGCATGAGAGGAATTAAGCTACACATGACTTGGAGTTAACATTGATTGTACATGCATTGAAAATGTGGAGGCATTACCTTATGGGTAAGAAATTCGAGCTAAGGACAAACCACTGTGGTCTGAAGCATTTGTTCGGACAACGAACACTAAATGTTAAGCAAACTAGATGGTTGGAATTTCTAAGTGAATATGACTTTGAAATTAAGTATATAAAGGGCAAGGAAAATCAAATGGCCGATGCACTCAATAGGAGAGCTCATGAAGTGCATATTTGCAGCGATCAACGTGTATAGGAAAGATCTAAAAGACAAAATTATTGTCGTAATAAATTTAGATCATAATTATTTAAAAATAAAAGAGACATTACAACAAGGTAATTTTCAGCAGAAATTTAATAATTATGAGCTGAAAGAAGATGAAATTATCATGTATAAGGGTAAGGTGTGTGTGTCAAATTTTAGTGAACTGAAAAATGCAGTGTGGAAGGAGATGCATAATGTGCCATATGCAGGGCACCCAGGATATCAAAAAACAATTGCAGCAGTAAGAAGCCAATACTTTTGGCCATGAATGAAGAAAGAAGTGGCTAATTACATAGCCAAATGTCTAGAATGTCAAAAAGTAAAAACATAACATAGGGATCCAGGAGGTTTTCTACAACAATTTCCCATTTCAGAATGGAAGTGGGAAGTTGTAACGGTTGATTTTATTACTAAGCTTCCCAGGACATTGAAGCAACATGATTCCATCATGCTGGAGGTGGACAAATTGACTTTAAAATCAAGACGTTTTATTCCGATAAAGACTACACACAAGGCATCAAATATTGCAGAAATTTATATGAAGGAAGTTGCTAGGTTATATGGAGTGCCTAAGGAAATAGTTTCAGACAGAGATCCAAAGTTTACTTCCAATTTTTGGAAGGGTTTGTTCAAGGGCTTTGGGAGAAATTTAAATCTTAGTACAACATATCATCCAGAGGCGGATGGGAAAACAGAAAGGACTAACATGATAATTGAGGACATGCTTAGAATGTATGTGATGGATCAACCATCAAAGTGGGAAGATTATATTCATTTAATTGAATTTTCCTACAACAATGGGTATTATGGCATTTTATGACAGAAAATGTAACACACCAATGAGTTGGGATAATCCAGCAGACAAAGCAGTGGTTGGGCTAGAATTGTTAAAAGAAATGGAAGATCATATGACAAAAATAAAGCAGAATTTGAAGGTTGCCCAAGATAGGCAGAAAAGTTATGCAAATAGGAACAAAATTTTCAAATATTTTAAAGTGGGAGAACATGTGTTTTTGAAAGTGAAGGCAAAGAGAAGTTTGTTAAGATTAGGAAGCTACCCAAAGTTGGCAGCAAGATATTGTAGGCTTTTTGAAATATTATAAAAGATAGGGCCAGTTGCATACATATTAGCTTTTCCTACATCCATGAGAGTGCATAATGTATTTCACATGTCATTGTTAAAAAAATATGTGCATGATCCTAACCACATAATTGATTTGAATGTGATCCAGGTGGAGCATGAAGGGGATTTCTGGGTGGAACCAGTACGCATCATGGACCGTAAAGTCAAAGTGCTCAGGAACAAATCCATAGGGTTGTTAAAGGTTCAATGGACCTGTTACGATCCTGAAGATGCTACATGAGAGCACAAAGAAAACATGCGGGAAGAATACCTGCAAATTTTTGACAGTTTTGAAGAAAACAAAATGCAAGACTTCATTTTGAGCAACTAGAGTTCCGAAACCACATCTCAGAGTCCTGGCCAACTGCATTGGGGACCTTGATAAAAGAATGGCTCATTCCTTGGGTTATCCCTAATAAACGAACAGTGCCTTCCTTGGGTCGGCGAGTTGAGAGGAACATGAGATTTTGGTTGGAGTTGTTGCTGGAATTGTTAAATTGCAAAATTTTACTTCTAAGTATTGTGATGTAAATTTGCATATATGTGTATTGGCATAGAGTGGATTGAGGATGGCACACAATTGTAGGGGAGAGGGAATGTAACATCCCCACTATAATCCCCAGTTTAATTAATGTTTATGTAGACATAATGTGTGACTATTGCTAAAGCGATGTAATATGTGAATTGCATTTCTTTGTTTTATTAATAAAAATGTGAAGTCGGTTGCTAAGGGGACATGGACAAGAGATGGGGGTTGAATTAATCTACAAGAGAGGAGAGTGTTTAGGATAGTGGCCAAGAGGGGTCCAAAGGGGGAGAATACCCATGTATATTAATTTAACCCATTTCCTAAATTTGTTATTTGTATATGAACCTTCCCATTTCTGTTTGAGTGTTCCCAAAGACAATCATTGAATACATGTAAGAGGGTGGGTGTGAGTGGTCACATCCCAAATTTATTGGGCACATGGCGGTTGAGATAAATTAGCTTGGGGAAGAGTGTGAGTGAAGAAAGGAAAGCCAAAAGAGAGGAAATTCGTATGGGTTGAGACAACAAGTTTTAGGGAGTCAAGTTTTTGCATGAGGAAGAAAACAGAGAGCAAGAAACAGAGTTGGAAGTTGATGTAGCCATGGAGGGCGAATTCTAGAGCAAGTTGGAGCATAATTGGAGCGAATTGGAGCTGGAAAACTGAAGAGTCGGGTTGTCAAGCTTGAAGAGTGAACTCATGGGTGAGTTTCACTAAAACAACAAATGGTTGTTGTTGGTTTGTTGATAGTTTTCCTAGCAGTAGTTTCCCTTGAGTTCCTAGTTGCATGTGCCAGAGAGACCTTGATAAACGAATGGTTCATTCCTTGGGTTATCCTCGATAAACGGATGGTACATCCCTTGGGTTAACCTTGATAAAATAATGGTGGATTCCTTGGGTTGGACAGGTCAAGAGGAAGAGAGTTGGTGGAAAAATCAAGGTAGTTGTAGGAAAATATCAATTGGGTTGAGAGTTTGTAGGAGTTGTGAGTAGACTGTGAGAGACCACCCTATTTTGTGGATTGATAACCTCAGCTCGGGGGTGACTGACTATTGATATTTCGAACAATCAATCTATGGTTTGGTGGAACGTCTGTCCCAAGCAGTTGGTTACACAACTGTTGTGAAAAGATAAGTGTTTTATCTTGATATTGTGTTAAATGATGTGTTTAATTGTTGTGCACGAACTCTGTGTAAATGAGAAGGATTTATATGTTTTTGTAATGAGTTGTTCACTGCATTTCATGATTATTAATAGCATGTTGTGAATGCTTCTATTTTGTTGTTAAAGACAGTAGCTAAATCTGTTTTAGTTCATAGCAGATGGTTACAGGAAATCAACTAACCGTAAAATAGTTAAGTAGTTAACATAAATTTTGTTTTTAAGAGTATTTTGCATTGTAATGTCACTTAGAGGGGCTGGGGGACGTTACATAAGTTGAAGTAAAAATGAGAGCTTGTGCATTGAAGCAGTGTGAAGAATATTTGCTCATTCGAGGACCCAATCAAATATATTTTTCAAGAGCACCTTCCATGCTTCTTTTCATTCCAAAGCTCGAATCACCAACTTGGCATAGAGCACTTGGGCTTGTATGAAAGTTTTGATGATTTCCCATACCACTCCTATCTTAGGGGTGCAACATAGGTTAAAGTCAACTCCGTGAAATCCCTTGCCACCAGTGTTACTAGCCCATTAAAATCTTTGCAATGTTGTCTAGCCTTTAGTATGCACTCAATAGGAAGAGTAGTAAACATGAGTCACTACAAGCACCTTAGTGAGAATATAAAACTTGGCTTTAATAGCCATGGATTAAGTTAAACAATGTTCAATGTTTATCTTGACTCATTTTATAACTACCCCTAATATCTCTTTAGGGGAGACTTGGAAGCTGAAGGGGATACCAAGGAACTTGAATATTTTTCCTTTGCTAGATCCAAGCCTCAACCTTGGCTTACTAGTGAGCTAGGCAATAACTTTTGTGTCTACCCATAATGTCGGGTCTTGGCCCACTATGTTTTAAATCCAAAGGCATCACAAAAATTTAAAGGCATTACATAGTATGATATAGAGTCACGATCTTCAACGGTGGTTAAAAAGCGAGTCATCAAAGTCTCAAATAACTAATTGTTCAATGCCCAATTTTGGAAAGGGGATGCCTTTAGTTAGACATTGCCCAACCCTATTATAGATGAGATAGCCCAAGGTTTCAACAATGATAACATATAGGATAGGGGCAATGGAGCAACCTTGAGAGATGGAGCTAAATAAGCCCACATGTTACTTTAATTAATGCATAAACATGTTGAGGCTTTTGCATGTGAGGCCTCAATATTCCTCGTGAAGAAGACCCTAAAGTCCAATGCTTTGAGCATTTCCAAAATAAAGGGCTATTCCACTCAAGCATATACTTACTCAAACTCAATATTAATCAAAAGGGCATCAAACTCAAACTCAATATTCATCAAAAGGGCATTGATGCCAAGTCTCCAAGCCCATGCGGTCCTTCTCACACAACTATTATATTATCCAAAAAGAAGTATCATCTATTGAACCATGTTCTATCCAAATTATCTTAGGAAATACATGCTTAATATAGAGGGCTTTTTCTTTATCCAATATTTTATAGGAAACATTTAGTGAGGAAACTTAAGTGGTGCTTCCCCACATTCATGGAGGCACCTCAAATAAACCTATTGGTGTAAACTCATGTGCCTCACACATGGGGATTCAAATCAAGCACTTGTGGGCACAAAGCTAGGCAAATGTCTATCAACGTTCGATGATCACCGATCGAGCTAATCATATAGGCTTCTTAATTGTAACATATATTGGTTATGCCAATAATAAGATGGTTTCAAGACAAAACCATGTATGTGATGTCTTTATTGTTTTGGAGTTCTTACACTTCATGTTTATGTATTTTTTTATTTCATTCAACATGTAGAAATGATAATTCATTCAAACCACTTGGGAGGCAAACTTGATGGTCGAAGAAGATGAGTTTTCTTTATTTTCAAATAGTGATAAATATGCAATAGCAATAAATAATACTTCTTTTAACTTAAACTTGCATATGAATGGCATTTTTCAATGTTGATTGAATAGCATGTTGGTGTCCTTGCATTGAGGAGAATTTATTTTGAATCTTGTGGACCCTTTTTCCCACCAATTTGAACATCAAGAATTGATGACAATGGGTGTTGTTGTATTAGCACTCAATTGAGCCAAGCTATTATCCTAGATAAATATTTGATTTATTTTTTTGCATATGAATGCCTTTTGATATTGTGTTGAGAAAGAAATAACTACAATAATTTCACTTCCAATAAAAAAAGTAGACATTTTAACACTATAAATCTTCCTAAGCTCTCACTTGGTTGAATGGCATTTATTTTTTAGGAAAAAATATTTATATTTTTCATAAAAAAAAACTCTCCTTAGAAAGATAATAGAGTAAAATGAGTGCTTAGAGAGTGTTTGCAAAAGCTTATGAGCTTTCAAAATCATCAACATTTCCACCGGGGTTCAAAATGTTAGAATATAATGGATGTGCTCATTTAACCATAGACAATATAGCAATATTGTCACCCAACCATAGGCCGAAGCCATCCTCGAGCACCTTAACCTTGACAGAGAATCATTCCGGAAGCAAACCCTAGGGTAAACAGCCAAACAATATAGCGCACCTTTCTCCAGGGATAACACACCAAGCAAGAATAACAAAAGCTGCTCAGAGAGTCCAAAACCAAAAAACCGAAAATACAGATTGCAGAACTGCCGGCAGTAGCTGCTCCCATGACTTGCGCACAAACTGACCAACTGCAATGCGCACAAATGTACTTCTGCAGTTCTGAGAAGTTTGGCCTCTATATTTATATTGTTTCTGCCAGACTGCCTAGGCCGACTTCTCATTCTGGGTACTAAATTACTTAGTATATAATATTTCCTTTAGTCGACTTCTCTCTTGGAAGCTAATAACCTAATACAAATCATTCTCTTGAGCTAACTTGTCTTCTAGGGTTCTTAACCATTTATTTAGGGTTTCTTCTTGCTTCCCGAAATATTCTATTCTCGTCAGGTTTACATGTGGAGGTAAATACCTCCCGCAGCTACCATAATATCAACACTCCCTCCTAGCTAGGGAGGTATTGAAGGTAATGGTCTTGAGCACAAACATACCATTCACCCAGTAGCATCATCATAGTCATATAGACTATCTCATGTTTATATCATGAGCAACATCATCACTATCAATGTCATCAACTGCATCATCTCTCAAAACCATACTCCATCTCTCAAAACCATACTCCATCTGAGTAATCAGACATGATGTTGAATAAGTCACTTACTCCAAGAAGTGATACAACAACCATTCTTCTAATCCGGGCATATGTCCCAGAAGAATAGATGTCCTCGACCATTTTTCGTCTAGAGAATCTCTTTCCATCATTACACTGATCATCCATTTAGCCGATAATCACTTTCAACACTACTGATAGTTTTACAGGGTAATCTGAACAATGTCATTCAATAGAACACAATTGTGTCTATCCATAGTAGTACATAACTACAATACAGTGGTACACTACCACACCAGGTAGCACACAACTACTTGATCAGTGACATATAGTCACAAACAGTGGAACACATCCACCACAATAGCATACATCTATTGTCCAGAGACATGCAGTCTTTATGGCAATCATATCATCTGATATCAACCTGCACAGAAAAACAATGTCATGATATAAACTGAATCATCTGCCCATTCTTCCACTCACATCTGTGAGATCTGGAAGAGCATCTGCCCTCGGAGAGTAAAACATCAATGATGAGCTATCTAGACTATTCTTCTCAAGCAAGGAAGAATAAATGTCCTAATTTCTGAGCCTGGATCATTCACCTATCCGGGCCATTCCTCCGGCACTAAATAAAGTGCAACCTGGAGATGATGAGTCTGCCCTAAGGAATGTCTGTCCATGATTGTTGAACCTAGACCATTCACCTATCTGGGCCATTCCTCCAACGCTAAACAAAGTGCAACCTGGAGATAATGAGTATGCCCTAGGGAATGACTGTCCAAACCATTTCCTAAGGAAATGTATGTCCTGCACCAACCTCCAAAATGCACCATTCTTTGAAACTGCTCACAACTATGAGCTTCGAAAGAATGATTATCCAGCGAGGAAGACCAGTCTTCTTGACCACTACTGAGAGTGGTCGTCAAGAAGAAATATTGTCCTAGACCATTCCCCCACACTGGCCACAAGGGGAATCACTGTCTATGGTACATCAACAATCCATCGAACCATTTTCATTACGAAAATGACCGTTCGATCTGGACCATTTTCCGAACTGGAAAATTCATGTCCATTAGAAATCTCAAACCACTTTCTGAACTTGAAAGGAACTGCTCATCCTGGACCATTTTTCGAACTGAAAAATCATTGTCCATAAATCAATAACACATCAGTGCTCCCTCCTAACCTGGGAGTCATCTCTTCCCTTTTCAATAAGGAAGTCATCTCCACAAGCTCCAGCTTGTTTCTTGAGTATGCAAACTCCTTCAACTTGGACAAAGGTTTTACCAAAATATCTGCTTATCTGCTCATCTATGGAGATATATTGGAGAACCTTCTCTTTTATGGACTTCATCACGGAGAATGTAATGCTTGATCTCAATATACTTATGTCTTTCTGGAACATTGGTTTTCTATGAAGGCTTCATATGGCTCTGATCATTATAGTATATCATAGTTGGATTCAACTCTTTTGTTTCCTGCTAGCTCATAACATCGTGGCAAGGCTCAAACTAGAACATATCCAAGTGACATTTTTTCTATCATCATGAGTGTTTGTCATGGATTAGCAATCCATCATTCTGGACTTCTGAGTAACCATTCTGATACAATATCTTTTTTACAGAAAATTTTCACCACGCTTATGTTGTGTATGAGAGGCTTTGCACTAAGTTGTTTGAATCCACACAAGATCTTCTTCCATCTGCATACAAGGGTCTCTTTCTGGTATACCTCAAAGTCTCGAGGTTGCTCTACATATGCTCTTTGTTCATTTATTCTAGAGAAAAATATTTGCA
The DNA here is from genome assembly GCA_900067695.1 of Picea abies. Classification (NCBI taxonomy): domain Eukaryota; kingdom Viridiplantae; phylum Streptophyta; class Pinopsida; order Pinales; family Pinaceae; genus Picea; species Picea abies. The sequence goes on along the minus strand of CBVK0100043399.1, from coordinate 18,023 downwards.
TTCATCTGATGTAGACTCCAACCCATGGATATTACAGACGATATAATGGCTTATGTAGAGGTATGTCTGGTTTACTGGAACAAGCAATCATCATAGTCTTCTTCCTCCATCTGGGAGAACCTCTAGTTATGGATCTCATAATGCTTGCATTCATAAGTCTTCCATACAATGTTCTTCATCACAACTTTCATTTCCCTTGTTTGATTTCTTTTAGTGAGTTTAGATCATGTTGGTAGTCTTGTGATTCTTGATATAATGTCTGTTTGTTCTGGATTTTCTTTCTTTCTTGGAATCTTCATGTTCTTCCTCATGTTTCTCTTTAGCTCTTGGGTCCATGGAGTCTTCTATAGATTCCATGCCCTGAAGATTCCAACTACTTCCTTTCATCATAGGATCATGGATGTGGATGAATAACCATGGATACTTTAAGGCTTCTTTTTGAAGAAGACTTCTTCTAAAGTCAAACTAAACACGTGTTGATTTTCACGGTTGTTTCCATCAATGGGAACATGGATAGATACTTCATAATCCTTGTTGGATCATATTATTTAGGATTATATCCCTCCTAATCCTTGCTTCATGCATGAATGTATGCTCTTCTTTTGGGATTATATAATCGGCTCCCTCCATCTAGGAGAGTCCACGCTTTTGTTTGCATCCTTATTGCCTTCTGCAAAGTGTCACAAGTCTTTTTCTAATTTCTTTTGATTGTTGACTTCTTTCTGTTTTTACTTCTTCCATGTTTCTTCAAGTTTGATTCTGATTTCGGCTTATCTTGCAGCTGTTACTTATGTAATAACTTCCACATGAATTGTTACCAGGGGTTGTTGATGTACTTCATCATTTCATGTGTATTGCCTAACTTGTAGTCATTGTGATAGCAGTCCTTATCTTGTTTTTATTTCATAGATATAGTTTATCTTTGAACATATTATCTTCTAAGGAATAGATATGCAAGATATGTACAAGAACTATGAAGAGTATTGTTACCTTGCCTTAGAAGAAGAAGTTTGTTTTGTCATGCTTGGTCTTCTTTGAGGGTTCTCTTTCTTCAGCAACTAAAGCTTCGTGTGTTTCCTTCCTTTTCTTTAGCTCGAGACAATGATTCTTGTAGTGACCATATTTTCGACAATTGAAGCATTGTTTTTTTGACATATCTTTCTCTTGATCTGGTTTCTTCCTTGAGCCAAACTTTCTTTTATTCCTGAAATTCTTGAACCTTGCTGTGAAGGCTTGATCATCATATTTCTTTTGGGGTTTCTTTTTTGCACTAATCCTTGATTCTTCTTGTGCACACCAAGTCCAAAGTTCTTCAAATGTGTGATACTCCTTCCTTGTGTTCATGCTTGCGGCAAATGCATCCCATGTCTTGGGAAGACCATTGAGTACTATATTTACTAGTTCCTTCTTGGAAATGATCTCTTCAATGGCTTGTATTTGATCTCTCAACTGAGAGATTCTCACAAGGTATGATGTTATGATGTCATCATCATTCATTTTCATGTCACGGAGCTCATTCTTCAGACTCATTACCTACCCAATGTTTCTGACTGAGAAGAGATTTGTTAGGGCATCGCACATCTTCTTAGATGAGTCAAGATGGGAGATGTAGGGTATCAAGTGGTCCTTTCTAGAATCCACTATGATACTCATGGCATTGATGTCATTGTCTTTGAAATTCTCCTTAACTGCAACATTCTGAGGTTCCTTCTCTTTTCCTTCTTCGAACTGTGGTTCCACGATCTTTCCTTTCACGATGTCCAACACTTTATTCTTGGCAAGGATGAGGTCAATCCTTGTTTTCCAAGCTATGAAGTTAGAACCCTTTCTAACTTGTTTTCTGACTTCATAGAGTAAGTCATGGCTGCTTTGACTTGGTCAACCCTTGATTTTTGACCAAAAACTCAAACTTGACATCTTAGCTTTCTGAGAGTACCAAGAGATGTGCTAGGCTAGGGTGCACTAGTTTATCCAGAAATTAGGTCAATCTCTTCACTTAAGGTGCCTCAACGAGAGGGTTAGGGTTTCGTTGATGCAGCGAAAATTGGCTGCAACTGCAACTGCAACTGAGCAAATCCTCCTAATCTATCTTCCAGTGGTTAGACTGTCTGAAGATAGTGTGGGCCCATAAACTGATAGAATATAATGGATGTGCTCGTTTAACCATAGAAAATATAGCAATATTTTCACCCAACCATAGGCCGAAGCCACCCCCGAGCACCTTAACCTTGACAAAGAATCATTTCGAAAGAAAACCCTAGGCTAAACAACCAAACAAGATAGTGCACCTTTCTCTAGGGATAGCGCACCAAGCAAGAATAACAAAAGCTGATCAGAGAGTCCAAACCCAGAAAATCGAAAATACAAATTGCAGAACTGCCGGCAGCAGCTGCTCCCAGGACTTGCGCACAAACTGGCTAATTGCAGTGCTCACAAGTTTACTTCTACAGTTCTGAGAAGTCTAGCTACAAATGAAGACTGGCCTCTATATTTATATTGTTTCTGCCAGACGGCCTAGGCCGACTTCTCATTTTGGGTACTAAACTACTTAGTATATAATATTTCCTTTATCCTACTTCTCTCTTGGAGGCAAATAACCTAATACAAATCATTCTCTTGAGCCGACTTGTCTTCTAGGGTTCTTAACCATTTATTTAGGGTTTCTTCTTTCTTCCCGGAATATTTTATTCTCGTCAGGTTTACACGTGGAGGTAAATACCTCCCGCAACTACCATAATATCAACACAAAATACACAACATAGATTAGCATACTTCTTGTGCAAAATCAATACATAGAGCTTATGGAACCAACTACATAAAACTTTAGAAGCATATATTGACAAACAAAACATAACTTCAAAGTCTTTAGAGTGGCGAACTAGTGGAATCACATAATTTTTACTTTCATGTGGTTTCCTTCTAGGATAAATCAGGGGTTCTTTGATAATCATTGTAGGTTGGTGACTATAAACATCATCAACTATGGTGTCCAAACAATTGAGCACTCCCCACTTGATTTTTTCTTATCTCTGCTAGATGTTGTTAGTATCCAAACCTTTATTGGTTGAGTATATGCTTTCATGGAAACCCATTTCCCTCTATTTGAAATTGATCTTTTCTTGGGTTGTAAGTCCATCCAATTCTCCTATGTACCCTTCCATCTATTAAATATATGCTAAGATCCTTTCAATTCATACTTGCATGTGCCCACAAGGGTGAGTATCAAGGTGGGCATGCTAACTCTTTGGTGCCACAAGGCCATGGAATTGTTAAGCCAATCCTTATTACAACTATAAAATCTTTAGGTCCTAGACAAACTTTGCCACCCTACTCTAAGAAATTTTTCCATCTCTAGAGGTGGTTATAAAGATAAGTTGAATGAGATAAAATATACACAAGGGTGACAAATTGTGACCATTCTTGAGGTTATGAAGGTGACACAACATTTACTCTGTTTAAGGGCCCTAATGAGGCATCATTAGAATAGTATCATTCACCCAAATGAGGATTGTACAACCAAATACCACTTGTTGGAGAAACAATTTTGGGAGAGCATCAAAATTATGGAAGATTAAAAGTTTGAGGGTATGTCATTACTCATGCTAGAGTGGGGGTGTCCAACCTAGAGAAGTGGTTTGTACTATAAGTTAAGAGAATAGCAAGGGTCACTTTCCCATTGTTTTACTCTACTATGGGGGATTGTTTAGCAACATAACTTTGTCTTCTTTATTGGAAATTGCCCTATTGGAATCAAAATTACTTTGTCTTATGACTTTGTAACATGATTGTCTCCTTTATGATCAAAATTGTAGCCTGTAGGTATCAAAATTACCTCTAACATTCTATAGAAATTGGTTGGTCATACCCAACGAGTAGTAACATTTTTTTCCATTCATATGATTATGGCAAATTTTAGTCGCCTTTGAAAATTATTTTCTTAAAACTTAGTACTAAAGATTCCATGATACTCATGATCAAGGTTGTCATTTTTGTCTGATGTCCGGTTATATACGTTTGTGTGAGGTTGTAAAGATATATCCTTGATGATCCTTGAACATTCTATTGGCTTTGACGAAACTTAGGTTTCCTTTAGAGGCCTAGCGGGAAAAGGACTCGAAAGTTGGTGCCAATTTTTCAAATTGGATAAATATTGTCCTTTAAAAATTGTTGATGGCCATATATTTAAAATTTGTGAGTTTCTTGAGCTGCCCATTCCCACTAATGCTTCTAGTTTGCTATTAGTCTCCATTGGTTGCTAATTTATGGAGCATCTCCCACCGCTTTTCCAATGAATAGAGTCTTTGGATTGCTAGAGGTCAACCATGGTTTTTCGTTGGCAATGTGACAACTTCAGAGCCTTTGTTGTTTCTTAAGGCTTGTCTCGTGGTGTGCGACTTTACATCTACATTCAACCATGGGGTTTTGCATTGGTGGGTTCAATTTTGATGGTGTTTTCGGTCTACATGGGTTTCCTTTGGTCTTTCTCCTTCCTCAATGTCATCTTCTAGTGTGGAGCAATCTTTGCTTGTTTTTGGAGCCACTCTAGCTGGTTGGTGGTGAGGGGTAGAGTTGTTCTACCTTTTCTCCCCAAGTGGTATGGGTAGGGATTCTTAGGGTTTTGGCCCTATGGCTCTTTGTTGGCCTTTGGTATTGGTGGTTTTGATACTTCTATATTTCCTCCATTTACCCCTATTGGCCACCTTGATGTGGGTTTTGATTTGTGCAAAATGGCTTGGTATCAGTGTAGGAAAAACCATATTTGTTGAAGCCTCTAAAAGTTTCTTGGTTGCACTTGAGGTAGAAGACTTCTTGGTGGCACTCAAGGTCTTGTCTATGGTTTTTGGTTTTTGGTTTTGTGGACTTCGGTCTACACTATTATGCACTTAGGTGCTTTTGCTATTTGGGTGTCATTTTCATCTCCCTCTTTTTTAGTTTTAGTGTCCAGAGTTGTGTGTGTGTGTGTGTGTGTGTGTGTGTGTAATTGAACTACAAACCACACCAACTATATTTGTGTATATGTTAGAGGATCCTAATGGCTACCCAACAGGCTTGTCATATGACCTCTTGTTGGGCACCGAAATCAAGGTTTTCAAACTGTTTTTTCTCACCGTTTCTTGACAGTTAACTTGTTGTCCAAAACAGTCAGTTCATCACTGTTTCTCATAGGCTACTACAGGACATATTTATGTCCTAGTTCCAACAACAATCAAAATTGTCTTAGCTGTTGTTCAAGGGCTTCTAACAGGTTTGATATTCTGCCCTCTAATTCTACCAACAAGGAAATGATTCAATGTTTTTTTATGGTTGTTATTTTAGATGATTTAATAGGGAATTTGTTGTCCACAATTAGCACATATAAAACTCCATAAAACATAGAATACCCTCTAGGACATTTACAACTCTAACAAGTTGATCTAAACTCTAAGCATGCATAAAATGAACACAAGTATTTTGGGTCAACATGACCCTAGATAAAAAAAACCCTGGGGAAAACCAATTTGGAATGAAAGTGTATATAAGTGGTGTCTAAAGCATGAGATAGAACAAGTAATACAATACAAAGGAACCAGTATACATAGAAAGCTCCTTTCAAGCCTTGCCAAAGGATCAAATGAGATATGTGCCCAATCTTAGTGTGCCCTCTCCCTTTGTTGATTTGTCCACTGAAATGAAGTGCCCTCCTTCCTCTTTGACCCAATGAAGAAACCCCACCACAAAAATCTACTCTTGTGTGTTTCCTCTCCACTAAAACAATCAGAACTGACTTACTCCAAGTATAGATGCTCCCTGCTAGTTGTGCACCCCCATCCTATGGTGCACCCTCCTCCAAGCAAGAGTGTCCACCATAAATAATATGGGCCCTAAGCCTCTATGATCCCTTCATGAACGGAGGCGCCCAAGCTCTCCTCTCCCAATGCTTCCGTTCCCATCCTCTTTCCCTTCTCCAAGCTCTTTTGGGTGAACATACAAGTGAGAATGAGCCTCCAAATTCCCTATGTTCCCTCTTTATAGAAATCATAAGGAAACCTAGAAATGGATGGATGAGATCGTCCCATCCCATTTCTAATCAAAGGTTGAGATCATTCAAAAAGAATCTCAACTCAAAACGCACTTTGGCTTAGTTTCCTTATTTCTCGTTATGTCCCTCAATTCACCGACAAAGTGAATTAATACACTATTCACTTAAGTGACACTATTCACTCAAGTGACAAATTTCACCATTCTGACATAGGAAAAATGTCAAAGTGAAATTAGACATAAATTATAAGGCATAATAATGGGTCAAGTATTTCCCCCTTGTGGTTAGAAATCCACAACCACAAGGGGACCACTTTCCAAGGTACCCAAATCTCAACACTCCCTCTTACCGAGGAAAGTGCCATTCACCCCCAATTGCATCCCTGTAGTGGACATGGTTTCCTACTGGAAAATACTTGGTGAGTATGGTTGTACCCTGATCAATGAAAGTAGTCTTTGACGCAGATCTGCTCAATCTATGTGATCTATAGATGGAAGTATGTCTCCATCTATCCAAGATCACCTAGATCTTGGTATCAAACCAAAGATCTCAACCTTGGTCTCCCACCAAGGATTTCTACCTCCTGGCATCTCACCAACGGTCACTACTCTTGGTATCTCACCAAGAGTCACTCTCATGGCATCTCACAAAGAGCCTCCCCCTCTTGGTATCTCACCAAGAGTATCTGGATCTCGACATCTCACCAAGATCCTCAACTTGGCCTCTCACCAAGTGACTTCCACTTGAAGTGGATACAAAACTTGATATTCTCGTCTCTGTAGCCAAGTGAGGCTCAAGCCTTTGTCGTGCCCTGTTTCTCCTCCTCATCAATCTCCGATGCTCTGAATCCCCTACACCAATACTCTGTCTTGGCAACTCTGAAACTGAAGTTGTCTCGGGTGGACCAGTCACCCCTGAAGATGGTGTCCATGAAAAATGAGCTTGATCTCCCTCTGAATCACTACTCTGAGTCAATAGATCCTCCTCAACTCTGTCTCCCCACCTGATGTTGGATGGTGTAACAACTGACAAATAATTGACGAATGCACACTCCCTCGCAAACTCATTTGCAAACTCAATTTGATTTGTTGTCGCTAAAATATCATCCTACTGCTTCTTCTTCTTCTTCTTGGGACACTGTCATGCATAGTGACCCATCTCCCCACAAGCAAAACATCTCATTGTGCCCATGTCTCTCTCTTTCCCACCGCCACTCTGTTGTGGTTCGGCCCCTCCCTTGGGACCCTGTTTAGCACCTCTGTCAATCTTCTTCTTTCCCTTAGTCCATAGAGCAAGGTCCTCATCTCCCTGAAGTATTTGTTGTTGTCCTGAAGACTCTAAGATGCATCTCGTCTCCTCCTAAATGAAATCATCCCAAAGTCTCTCCCAAGTAGGCATAACCTCTTGGGAAACTATGCCTCGAACAAATGGACCCCATGGTTTGGAAAAGTTGTTTAAAGTTGTCCTCACCATAAATTCTGGGTCCATTATCTCCCCGACGACTGCAAGATCATCTACGATCTCAGTGAATCTGCCAAGGAATGATGTAACCAACTTGGAATTGAGCATCTTAATGCTCCTGAGCTTGTCCTGCAGAAGCATCTTCTGATTTTGGTTGGACTCTAGTAAATATTGCATAGAGAATCCCACATCTGAAATGCATAGTCTTTACTAGTCAAATGTGGAATGACATGGTCTCTCACCTTGTCACAAAGAGTCATTTTCGCCTTCTTGTTCTTCTTCCTGAACTTTTCCACCATGACGGGAGCAGTGACAGGAGGAACAACAACGGGAGCCTCAACTATATCCCATAGTTTGAGGTCCTCTAAGACGAAAATGATCTTGGTCTTCCAAGGGGACCAGTTGCTAGCTCCATCTAGCCTATCCTCTGCCCACATCTGGGACACCGACATGGTTGTCCACTAAATCTCACACTGATGCTAAAACAACACAAGAGTATTTCCTCACTCCTGTCAACACAGGTGTGAAAAAAGGCAGTAACACCACAAACTCACTCCTAGCAAATAGGTGTGAAAAGAGGTTGTAAAATACAGCCTCACTACTGTCCACACAGGTGTGAAAAGAGGTTGTCCAAATCAACCTCACTCCTATGCAAATAGGTGTGAAAAAAGGCTGAAAACACAAGTCCAAAAAAGTCCTACAGGTTGTCCAACAAATATGTCCACAAGCAGTGCACAAACACTGCCAACAAGCTGTCCAAAAAATCTGCTAACAAGTTGTTCCAAAACTTCCCTGAACTGTCTAACAGGCACTAACTGAGAGGCACTTTCAAATCTGATTTTTACTCATTGTCTTGGACTCTAAACTTGATGTCCAAAAACAACCAACAGATCTGATTTTTACCTCACAAAACTGCCCAAAAAAATGCTCAAAAATCAACAGTCTAAGCCACCATTGGCTCTGATACCATGTAGATTTTAGAGGATCCTAATGGTTTCCCAACATGCTTTTCATATGACCTCGTGTTGGGCACCAAAATCAAGGTTTTCAAATTGATTTTTCTCATTGTTTCTGGACAGTTAACTTCTTGTCCAAAACAGTCAGTTCATCATTGTTTCTCACAGGCTGCTACAGAACATATTTATGTCATAGTTCTAGCAGCAATCAAAACTGCCTTATTTGTTGTTGAAAGGCTGCTAACAGGTTTGATATTCTTCCCTCCAAGTCTGCCAACAAGGAAATTATTCAATCATCTTTTATGGTTGTTGTTTTAGATGATTTAATAGGGAATTTGTTGTCCATAGTTAGCACATATAAAACTCCATAAAACATAGAATACCCTCTCTGGGATCTTTACAATTCTAACTAGCTGATTTAAACTCTAAGCATGCATGAAATGAACACAAGTATTTTTAGTCAACATGACCCTTTGGAATGAAAGTGTATATAAGTGGTGTCTAAAGCATGAGATACAACAAGTAATACAATACAAAGGAACATGTATACATAGCAAGCTCCTCTCAAGCCTTGCCAAAGGATCCAATGAGATATGCGCCCAAGATTAGTGCACCCTCTCTGTTTGTTGATATGTCCACTGAAATGAAGTGCCCTCCTTCCTCTTTGACCCAATCAAGAAACCCCACCACAAAAATCTGCTCTTGTGTGTTGCCTCTCCACTGAAATAATCAGAACTGGCTTCCTCCAAGTATATATGCTCCCTGCTAGTTGTGCATCCCCCTCCTATGGTGCACCCTCCTCCAAGCAAGAGTGATCACCACAAATAATATGGACCCTAAGCCTCCATGAGCCCTCCATGAATGGAGGCACTCAAGATCTCCTCTCCCAATGCTTGCATTCCCATCCTCTTGCCCTTCTCCAAGCTCCTTTGGTGAACATACAAGTGATAATAAGCCTCCAAATGCCCTATGTGCCCTCTTTATAGAAATCATAAGAAAACCTAAAAATGGATGGATGAGATCATCCCATCCCATTTCTAATCAAAGGTTGAGATCGTCCAAAAAGAATCTCAACTCAAAACCCACTTTGGCTTAGTTTCCTTATTTCTCTTTATGTCCCTCAATTCACCCACAAAGTGAATTAATACACTATGCACTTAAGTGACACTATTCACTCAAGTGACAAATTTCACCCTTTTGATATAGGAAAAATGTCAAAATGAAATTAGACATAAAGTATAAGGCACAATAATGGGTCAAATATTTCCCTCTTGTGGTTAGAAACCCACAACCACAAGGGAACCACTTTCCAAGGTACCCAAATCTCAACAATTTGTACACAAAATAACTCAACAAACTATATAACTTAGAACTATTTGAGTTTTCTTTATTTTCAAATTGTGATAAATATGCACACCTAATTTAAACTGGCATATGAATGACCTACTATGTTGGTTGAATGGTGTGTTGGGTGTGCTTGCAATGGGTGTTGTACTAGCGCCCAATTGAGCCAAGTTGTTATCTTGAATAAATATTTGACTTTTTTTTCACATGAATGCCTTTTGAGATTTCGTAAACACAAAGATAACTACCCATTAAAAAAGAGACATTTTTTTAATTAAAAAGTGTCACACTTTAGGGGTGGCAAGAGCAAGTGGGGTTATCTTCTCCCTAGGGGGACATATTCGAACAACCTTCTCTTGGAGTTTGGGCATAACTTCCAATAACCAGGTGAAAGACTACACTCTTTATACACTCTTTATAAGAGTTGATTATCATTGGATATTCTATGGTCTTTCTTAGCCAATTCAGAAAGTGATCCCTCGTGAATAATATGCATATCAGAAGCATCATGATTAGAACATTGTCGGAGGCAGGGGCGTTTCAAACTCTGCAATGTTTTCATGTTCTTAGAAACAATAATACAGAAGTCAATTCCCTTGTTGATTTGGCTACTCGGGACTCGTGGGGCACTTTACGAATTGATGACCGAGTTGTTCAACATTTTATCCCCTAATGCAAGTCGGGATGGATAGACCCACAAAAGCATTGTCCCATAGGAGGGACCCACCATCTAAGGAAATTGTGAAGATTAACCATCGAACTGCAAAAATCATTTGGCTAAGGTTAGGAATGTTGGGTGCTATCAAATATCGGATCACGTTTTGGCTAGTGAGGAGGACAGGTGGTTGCATCATCCTTCTAATACATGCATCTCCAGTCTTTGGTGTACCCTCGCACAAGTGCACTTCAATGGATACTCTCTCACAACCAGTATCATAGGTGTCTTATGCAACTGATTTAATGGATTTGGTACGCCTTCGTACACTGTGGTCGTTAGCATTCCTTCTATGTTCCTCATCCATTGCCTATAATAATGGAATCGTTTGGCCAGAGTCTTATCGCACGCTTGGAGATCTCTTTGGTGGTCATGGGGGTAAGTTGCAGTTCATTCATTGTTTAGGGTGGCGACCCATCATCCATTGTCGTGCCATTATGGAGGATCTTAGCATCAAGAAGTGTATTATGAATCGGGGTAGTGGAGAACTAGATGTTGCCTTAACTCCAGTGTTCCAGGTTGCATTTCACATTGATCGTTTGAGGACAGATCCTTTCTTAGAAGCAGTTCAGATAGGGGTTCGAGCAGGAAACATGGATAACATGAGGTCGAGTGTAGCACGATGACATCGAGAGCTCCAGGATGAGGAATATGAATCTCTATTTAATCTGGTTAATTCGCTTCAAATCAACATGCAGAATGCCTCAGTTTAGTGGCAAACTACAATGGATTGTAAGGCCTTCTATTTCACGGCCTAAAAAAAATAATTATCTCCTACTGTAATGACTACAATTTAGTTCGGGATTTTCTTTATACAAAGACTAAACTGATAAATAGATGGCATAATAACAACAACATAATAACAACAGATCAACTAGTAAAATACATACCTTGACCTGCAGGTTGGTTGATTTATCCCCTTGCTCGTTTGTTCTTGTTCTTGCCCAAATTGCCCAAAACTGAATATTTATCTCCCAGCCAACTAGGAACAGTCTCTTTGACTCCCTAGTTCCAGGAATCCTTGCGGTTTCCTGGACCCCGAGCCCAAAATCCCCAACAACAACAGTGCCCAAGTAAAAGTCTCCCAAAACAATTTTTTCCTTCTAATCTCCTCCTCCTTTCTTCTTCCAGAATTTTTCCCCCAAAAGAAAAAGATTCCCTTCCAAGTCCTCTCCCCTCTTCCTTATCCTCTCTCGAATCCCCCTCCCTCATTCAATTCTTAACTACCTTATCCCCTCATTAATTCCCTCACCTACCATTAAATAATAAAATAGTAAAAGATTCAAATGTATTTATTTTAATAATTAATTTAATTTAATTTAACAAACTATGATCAATAAAAATCAAATTGGATTGTTACATATGCCCACCCTTCAAGAAAATTCGTTCCGAATTTAGAGTAATTTACAATACAAGGGTAAGGATACATGATTCATACATCCATATTGGATAAAAAAAAACGTCATCAATTTAAAACACGTATACATACTAGTGTACATGTGCAAGGCATGCATGTGTAGCTAGCACATACAAGACTCGCACATGTACTAATGACAATAATTATCACACCTAAAGTAATTCTTGTATGCATTCAATCCAATCAACAATGCCATTCATTTCATAAAGAATAGTAAATTGTTTAAAATATTCGCAAAAACCCCTCAATTATAATAATTTAGCACAAGCAACATTCACTTAGATAATTGTAGTTCAGTTAAGCAAATATAAATGTGTGAGTATGTGTATATATATATTTGAACAAGAGGAAACAAAGAAATTATACGATAAGGTGGAAACTCCACACACTCTCAACTACTTCTAGTCATCCTTCATCCCTAACCTACTTCCATCTCCCTTCCCTATCCTTCCTATGTTAGACTATCTTGGAGCGTAAACTATATTGACCTAACTCCAGATAGAATCCGTAAGCGGAAGTGTCAACTCTCTTAACCAAGCTTCCCTAGCAGGCAGTTGGCACTCATCATCACACATCTAGGGGAGCGTGAGCTAACACCGTCCTCCCATGACTCCAGGTTTCAGAGGATACACGGTGGGAAATTCCTCCACCCCTCCTAATAGAACTAGGGTCAACACCCTATCATGGACCATACAATGGCATTATGTCGCTGGGAATTTTGTCAGTGTATGTTCAGTTTCAGGCAGTCTCGCCACCTAAAAAACCTGCACTTGTCCACATATCATAGAATGCATTTGAACCAACATAATTTCACATACAAAGATTCATACCATATTGTTTCTTGGTCGATGTTCACGACATCAACCTTTTATTATCATTATCCTTTGGCTATTTCATAGCCCATTGACCTGCAGTTAGTCTATAACACAAACTCATACATATCCATGCATTATTATCATGCAAATGCATTTAATCATCCTCAATTTGGTATCCACATACCAATAACTTCAAATGTCAAAATTTTCAAGTTAGAAAAAGGTTGCATAATATCCATCATAATTCAAATAATGATAAACATTCATAGAATTGACATTCACATAGGTCCATATGTCTTAAAATTTCAAGTGTATCATTAATAGTTTCACAGTAAATAGAAAATAAAAGATGATTAGGCCTTAAGTAATTCTAGTTGTCTAAGTCAAAAGGTGGCATTACAGACACCCAACCTTCGATAAACCTATCCCCGAGGTGGTCAAAAAAGTGAGGGATGATCTCTTCATAAGGTCTCTGCATCCCTCCCAAGTAGCACATCTTGGGCTATACTTGTACCACCCGACCTTAACTTGGTCTACGAGACGATTCCTGAGCTGTCGGACCCTACGGTCCAATATGCGTAATGGTTCGACCATGAAGGTTCCCACATCCGAGACCTGCAATTACTTCCAATTCAGTTTATGAGATTCGCCAGCAACATAATGACGTAGAATAGATACATGAAAAACATTATGAGTTTTATGCAAGTGGGGTGGAAGTACGAGACGATAGGAAACGGGTCCAATTTTGTCTTGGATTTTGAACGGTCCTATAAATTGAGGCGACAACTTTGTCCCCTTCCCAAACCGAATGATACTCTTATTAGGCCTAATACAAATGAAAACTTGATCTCCCACTTTATAACTTCGGTCAGTCCTATGTGCATCAACATAATTTTTTTGTCTATCATGTGCTTCATTTAGTCGTTGCCTAATTTGAATCACACGTTCCTCCATCTCTTGAATCAATTTTGGCCCAACTGTCACTCGATCTTCTAACCTTTCCCAACTCAACGGTGTCATGCATGGCCTTCCATACATGGCTTCATAGGGTGGCATTCCAATGGAGCTATGAAAACTATTATTGTAGGCGAACTCTACCAAAGGTAGGTACTTCTCCCAATGGGTTTGATTATCCATAACATATGTCATCCTAAGCATGTCTTCCATAACCTGATTTACTCTCTCAGTTTTCCCATCTGCTTCGAGGTGATATGATGTGCTTAAGTTCAACTGAGTTACCAACGCTGACTACAAACTTGTCCAAAACCTATATGTGAATCGGGAGTCCCTATCTGAAATGATCTTCTTGGGTAACACATGTAGACGGACGACCTCACTTATAAGCGTGTGTGACATATCAATGAGCACTCTTGGTCAACTTATCAAACATCATAAGTGTCTCTAACTAAAATGAAATGAGCACTCTTGGTCAACTTATCAACTGTCACAAGAATGGCATTGTGTATGTGCGATGTGAGTGGCAATCCCACAACAAAATCCATAGAAATGACTTCCCACTTGGACAGAGGAACATCATGCGGTTGTAGGAGACCTATCGGGTGGTGGCGGTTAGCCTTCACTTGTTGACACTCTAGGCACTTGGTGTCGAAATGGACTACATCATACTTCATGCCTACCCAAAAGAAAAGCTTCTCCATGTCTGCACACATTTTCTTCATACTCAGATGTGCACAATAAAGTGCTCTATGAGCTTCCTTGAATATTATGCTTCGAATATCCCCACCTTCGGGGATGTACATCCTTCCTTGATATCTTAATAATACATATTCTTTCAGGATATATCCTTCATACTTTGAGTCTAATTGCCTCCCACTCTGGAGGGTTGAAGTAACCTTTAAATACCAACTATCTCCAAGAAGTTTCCCCAACACTTGCTCCCTCAGATTAACTTTTAAGGGTACTAAGGAGAAGACACGTGGTCTCCTGTTCAAGGCATCCACGACCATGTTCTCCTTTTCCTTGATGTGCGAAATTCCAAAATCATACTCACTCATAAACTTACTCCATTGAGTGAAGAGATGCTTTAAGCTTTCATGGTCTGTTTTGAGCTCAAAGATTCACCCCACTAGATAATACCTCCAAAGCTTCAAAGCTAGCATTACAGTTTTCAACTCTAAATCATGAGTAGCATAAAGCTCCTCATGTTGCTTCAACTTTCTTGACACATACGCTATCACTCCCCCATCATGCATTAGCACAATCCCCAATCCTTGATTTGAGACATCTGTGCAGATTGTGAAGTCTTTTTCCATATCCGACACTCGTAGAATTGGTGCACTGTTTAGTAACCTCTTAAGCTCAATGAATGCAGTATCACATTCCTCTGTCCATTCATACCTGACCCCCTTGCGATCCAAGGTGGTGATGGGTTTCGCTATCTTAGAGAACCCTTCCATAAACCTCTGATAATAACCAGCTAGCCCCGTGAATATTTTCACTTCATGATCATTTTTCGGCACTGGCCATTCCATAATGGGCTTCACCTTTTCTGGGTCCACAGATATTCCTTCACCAAAAATGATATGAACTAAATAGTGAATCTCTTTCTGGAAGAAAGAACACTTTGACAACTTGCCATACAATTTGTTCTCTCTAAGGCATGACAACACCACTCGCAAGTGTTCCTCATGTTCTCTTTCGTTCTTGGAATAAATGAGCATATCATCCAGAAATACTTGTACAAAGCGGTCTAAGTACCTTCAGAATACACCATTCATGAGGCTCATGAATATTGTTGGTGCATTCGTCAAACCAAAAGGTACTACAACGAACTTGTAATGCCCAAACTGAGTTCGAAAGGCAGTTTTAGGAATATCATCTTCCTTAATCCTTAACTGGTGATACCCTGATCAAAAATCAATTTTTGAGAAAATTGTTGCTCCTTTCATCTGATCAAAGAGATCATCTATCAGTGGCATTGGGTACCTATTTTTCATTGTAGCATGGTTCAAGTCCCTATAATCTATACACAGTCATAAGGAACCATATTTCTTCTTAACAAAAACTACTAATGCAACCCAAGGTGAGACACTAGGCCTTATTAGCCCTAAGTCAAGTAGTTCTTTCAACTGCATCTACAACTCACAAAGTTATGGCACCGTCATCCTATACGATGTCTTCGAAATTAGCCCCGCACTAGGTTTTCGCTCAATGGTAAAATCAAGCTCCCTCTCAGGTGGTAACCCTAGCAACTCTTTCGGACAAACATCATTAAACTCCAACAATACTGGACACTGATCCATGGAGGGTCCTTTTCCTTCATTGATTGCTTCCACTACATATAATCGACAACCTTTCCTCATGCAACGTTTAACCTTTAGGGTCGAGATAAAGCGTATAGAAACCTTCCTCTGTACAACGTGGATCTCTACTGACCTTCCTTCATCGTCAACACAAAGCACCATTTTCGTGAAACAATCTACCATAGCTCAATGGGCTTCTAACCAATCCATTCCAATGATTAGGTCATACGTCCCTAGAGCAGTGATGTACACCTTCAACCTAGTAGTACACACTCCTAGGTCTACTAGACAATTATCGACGCTAGGTCCTACTGCTTGTTTTTCCTCTAAAGCCATCTTGACTTGTTTAAATTTATCGCGCTCATAGGCTATCAACCCACACTTTTCTAATGCACAAGGTGAAATGAAACTATCTGTAGCACCATAATCAAACAAATTTTAACATTGACATGATTTAGCATACCTAACGACTCCACCACCATGAATTGATGTTCTGTTTGGCAATTATTAACTGTTGCATAAATATGGTGGCTACTACTCGCTCTTCCCATCGGGGCCTTTCCTTCTCTATGCAAAAACCCTAATTGTGACTCTAGACATTCACGCTGGTAATGGGGTCCTCCACACCCCCAACAAGTAACACGAGATGGAACCTGCACATTGTCATGTGACGGTCTCTGAAATGAGTTCCTTCCCCTGGAGCCCCCGCCCCTACTTGTTGTTCCTTGAGAAGGTCGTGGACTTGCTTGTGTCGCGGTTGGAAATGAGTGGGATGTTTCACTCGTTGCCATTGATATACTTGTTGTAACTTCTCTATGTGTGGCTTTGTTTCCATGAGGAGGTGGCTTAGAGCTTCCTCCCCTAGAGAAAGTCCTAGGGGCCTTCCCCACGAATCCAAGATGTTGTGGAATGGTTGATCTCATACCTCCATTTAAGTTCATATGCTCCTCCACGTAACGAGTGTTTTCAACTGCTTCAGCTATTGATGATGGTTTCCACATCCGTACCACGACCCTTATATTAGGGTTTAACCCATACACAAAACGTTCTGCTTTTCGTTGATCAGTATCCATGTACGAGACATATTTTACTAACTCCATGAACCTGATCTCATACTCTTCCACGACCCTGTTTCCCTGAAGTAGAGCATGAAATGCTTCTACATGTTGTTCCTCATAGTAAGCAGGGAAATATTTCCTCTGGAACCTCTCCTCAAAAATCTCTCATGAGACGGTGTCTAGGGTAAGGTGCAGCTGCCTCTCCAGATTACCCCACCAATTCAAGGCATTGTCCTTCAATTGAAATATCGTTATCTTCGCCTTTGAGGTGGAAGCATAGTTTCTCAAGGCAAAACATCTCGTCATTCCTTCCAACCATGCCTCAACACGTTCACTTGCACGTCCTCCCGTAAACTCTGGGAGTTTGATCTTTTGTAGTTCTTTGGTAATGTCCACTGGTGGAGGCCCTCCCTCTGAGTCCCTCGATGCTTCAGGGTTACCCACGCCAGATGGTGGGCGTTCCACTTCGACCTCCGCTGACTGGCGTCCCTTTAATGTCTCATTAATAGCCTTTAAGGAGCGCAAAATGAGAGTTAATTCAGGTGATGGTGGTGGTAGCTCCGGCGTTGGTGGTCCCTGCGATGATGTCCCTCGGCCTCGATTTCCCCGAGTCCTAACCATCTTGAATAACTGAATCTCCATCCAACCAAAATCTTATTAGAAAATTATTTAAGGCATTCAACGCTTTACTCAAACTTATATCTACAAACATAGAGTTAGGCATAAGTTTCTTTATCCTTGTCTGTAAACAGACATTACTCCCATAAGGTAAGTGGCTAAATGTCGAGGTTGAAAGCCTCTAAGCTTGGTAACTTTGTCGGGGTAAGCTAATAACTTTCTTACTTTGATAGCTATGTCAACCCTATAACACACTCGCTAATTACTCTATCTTACATCTTTGGAGTGAATCAAATTCTTCCACCATCAAAGCCCTTATTAAACCATAAATGCAATATTATATATTTATATATATAT
>CBVK0100043398.1:0-35617 GCA_900067695.1 Picea abies | reverse complement strand
TCAAAGGGGTGCAAATGGCTCTAGATCAAAACCTCACCTGTCTGATTATTCAAGGAGACTCCAAAATCATAATAGACTTAGCAACAAAAATCTTGAATGGCAGAGATCCAGGGAAAATCACTCCCATATGGCACCTCCTTGGCCCTCTTCATAGCTTCCAGGCTCCTCTCAGACCTTCTCTAACTCTAACTCCCTCACACATTAAGCGAAGTGAAAACAAATATGCAGATAGACTGGCTAATGCAAGGGTTGACTTGATGCAGTGTATCATTCTCCAAGATCCCAGGCAGTCCCAAAGCTCTCCCCTCTGGCTCCAATGGAAGGAGCTTGACCAGCTGGATGGCCCCAATCTGGACGGGGTGCCACCTTTGTCTACCTATAATTCCTTCCAAGTCAAAAATGATCCAGGGTGAGATGATCAACACTCGACAGATGATTTCAGGACCTCAGCAATTGGGAGTCGCGAGGTCGAAGGATGATTTCAATCTGGACGGGGTGCCACCTTTGTCTACCTATAATTCCTTCCAAGTCAAAAATGATCCAGGGTGAGATGATCAACACTCGACAGATGATTTCAGGACCTCAGCAATTGGGAGTCGCGAGGTCGAAGGATGATTTTTCTCAAAGTCGATAAGTCACGAAAAGTGAGAGTGGATCTGGATCACTGGTGCTAAAGGAGTTCTGAATCGTCGATCTGGCCCCATTGATCTGATGCAAGGAAATTTTGGGAACTCGACTATCGGGAGTTCGACACAAGAAAGAAGCTATTTCCCAAAGTCACGAAATTGTGAAATGTGAAATCGTGATAAGTAAGAGCCGATCAGGACCGTTGGTACTAGAAGAGATCTGGACCATCAATCTGGTCCCATGGATCTAACGCAAGAAAATTCCAGGATCTCGGTTATTAGGAGTCCAAAGCATGAAGGTAGCTATTTCCAAAAGTTGAGAAATCGTGAAATGTGAAATTGCGATAAGCGAGAATAGATTAGGACCATTGGTACATCAATCTGGTCCCATGGATCTAACGCAAGAAAATTCCAGGATCTCGGTTATTAGGAGTCCAAAGCATGAAGGTAGCTATTTCCAAAAGTTGAGAAATCGTGAAATGTGAAATTGCGATAAGCGAGAATAGATTAGGACCATTGGTACCAGAAGAGATCTGGACCATTGATATGGTCCCATGGATTTGACACGAGGAAATTTCAGGATCTCGACTATCGGGAGTCCAAAGCATGACAGTAGATATTTCCCAAAGTCGTGAAATGTGAAATCATGATAATCAAGAACAGATCAGGACCGTTGGTATCATAAGAGATCTGGACCATCAATCTGGTCCCATGGATCTGATGTAAGAAAATATTGGGGTCCTGACTATCGGGATTCCAAATCTTGAAGGAAGCTATTTCCCAAAGTTGCGAAATCATGAAATGCGAAATCACGAAAAGAAAAATCGCGAAAAGCGAGAGTAGATCAGGACCGTTGGTACTAGAAGAGATCTGTATTGTCGATCTGTTCCCATGGACGCGAGAAAATTTTGGGAAATTGGATATCGGGAGTCTACAACATGGAGGAAGTTGTCTGCCCAAGCCGCGAAACGCAAAATCACAAAATGCGAGAGAAGATCTGGACCGATGATCCCGAGGAAATTTGGACCGTCAATCTGGTCCTGAAGGACTCGCTGATTGTATTTTGGTGTAAGAAGATAGGCTGCAAATATTTTTTGTAATCTTATAGTTGGAATTAATATGAGGAACCACTTTTTATTCAAAAAAAAAAACAATAGTTCGAACAATGGAGACTATGCAAAAACATTTTAGTCAAAGGACAAACTAATATGAAGAATAGTGAAAATTCAAAAAGATCATAGATGATCAAAAACTTTGGATGTTAAATATTAAATGGTCAAAAACTTAATATTAAATATTAATATTGTAAAATTTAATTACATAAAATTATTAAAGGATGTTAAATCCATTTTTTTTTAAATGTATGATCGATATAAACCTCGTTCTCTTTTATGAGATGATATCTAATACACATGGAATGGGATAATAACTGTGTTTATTATTATTATATTTTATATCTTTTTGTTTATTATTATTCGTTTTTCCAAAAATGACTAGGTGCATGGGTTGGAAGACTCATGGGTTCACATTTATAGTCATGCTTCTATATCACAAGTCCGACTGACGGCTTCCTCATTCCATAATTCGCCACTTTTTTGGATCGCGGGTTCCCGGGCTAGTGGGCTCAAAATTGCGCTTCTATTGTTTTGTGTCCTCCAAACAACACCCAGAGTTCCGCAATATACAAATTGATAGGCGGACTCCTGGGTGGGCCTAAGATTACGCTTATATTATAAATTTTGAAGAAGCCTTAAAAAGTAATTTAGTTATAAAAATAAAAAAAGTTATTTTCTATTATTTTATTTTATTATTTTTGTTGCTTTTCTAGATCACACAACTAGTGGATAAGGAACAACCTTCCTTAACTCCTATATTACAATTATTTTTTTCTAACCCTCTCTTATTTAAAAAAAAATGAAGTGAACAAAATAAATATTTTTTAAATTCTATATTTAAAAATATTAAAATAACCCCCGGATGGGGTGCCACGTGGAGAGGGAAGAACATGTAGAGCAACACCAGGTGGGGCCATTAATGGTGGCCACTAGCCCCCATCTCTTCGCCATTTATGATGGGAACAAACCCAAGCGGCCTTTACCATACGACGAGGCCTCTCACTTGCGCGAGGAGAACGGCTAACCAGAGCATTAAGACCACAACCTTAATGGCTATAGTTATCATTCTCACCCTTATCAATAGCCTTGGAGGCTTTGGGATGAATTGGAAGGTTGCAAAGCCAAAGGATAAACCTTCAAGGTGCAGGAACAAAGACAACCTCGCAATGGGCATTTCGGCAATAATTCCATTTATAAGCATGCCAAGAGCAAGGGGGCGGCCTCACAGAGGCGTAGCGTGGTATGCGGCTGACTCACGAAGGAAAAGGAAAAAGAAATTTGAGAGAGCACTGACTCTAGCTAAGAGAAGGAGACCCAGGAAGTCCAGAAGAGATGGAATGCCTCTCATGGCATATGTCGAGGAGATTCCTCTAGAGGAATCCATCCAGAATTACTCAGAGAACCTCCTCTTCATGGTTCCAGACAATTGGGATCCCCCGCTTGTTTTGGAACGGACGCCATGACCTCTGTTCCAAGAGTTGTACACAGTCCCAGGGGCACTCCAGCTGAGGAATTCACACCTTGCTTTGTAGAGGAAGAGATACAGTAAGGCATAGAAGGAAACATCTACATCACAACCGATGAACCTCCTGAGGAAATGAAGCAGTAGAGTAGGCAACGAGAGCACTAGGAGGAGGCTGACGCACGGATGGAAGCTCCCCTCTCCTCCATTCTACAGAACTCACAGGACCAGCCACCAGCATGGTGAGCGACCAAATTTTCAAAGCCATCCACATCAATCAACACTTGGATATGCTTTACGCCGCCTACTCCAGCGCCACCCCAAGGAGCCAATGCCCCACCTGCGCGCAAGTCTACATTATTCCAGTCAGACACGGCAAGGAGAAAGATGACCTCGAGGACATCGGCTAAGAGGTTTTCCTATTTGTCTGTTGTTAGAAACTCTTTTCTTTTGATGCATACCAGAGTTGTAGCTCATTTAGCTTATATTAATAATAGCGGTAGTATAATAAAGAACAGACTAATACTAAGGTTGGCCATGCATCCTGGTTTCCTTCAGGCAGGATAACAGACTAACACTTTGAGTTTGGAAGCTAGCATGGAATGGCCAGCTGTCTCGGTTTCCTTTCTAGGCGAGACAACTGGCACTTCAATAGAACCCTGTAATTTTGCAATATTAATATAACAGGACCTACCTTTTTTATTTAAAAAATAATAATAATAAAATAAATAATCATTTACATTAAACATGTATTTTTATAAAATATAGATATTAATTTTTAAGTGCATCATTGAATCATATACAAAACATAAATTAAGATGAAATTATAATTATTTTTATGATTATATTTAAAAATATTAAAATAAAAGTCAAGAAATCTAAAGGATAAGTACGTTAGATATTACTAAATTTTAGATTTAAAATATTGAAATAAATAATTATACACATTAAATATGTACTTTTATAAAGTATGGACGTGAGATTTTATAAAGTATGTACGGCTTCCTCATTCCATACTTAGCCACTTTTTGGATTACATGTTCCCAGGTTGGCGGGCTCAAAATTGCACTTCTATTGTTATGAGTCCTTCAAATAGCACCCGGAGTTCCACGATATACAAATTGGCAGACGAACTCTTGGGCTGGCGAGCTCAAGACTGTGATTGTTGATGGATGGTGATCCCTATCAACTATCTAACATTATCTGAAAACATTATTTCCAAATATTAAATTATTAAGGTCAAGATTGAGCTTTTATTATAAATTCTGAGCAAGCCTTAAAAAGTAATTTAGTTATAAAAATAAAAAAGTTATTTTATATTATTTTATTTTATTATTTTTGTTGCTTGTCTAGATCACACAACTAGTGGATAAGGAACAACCTTCCTTAACTCCTATATTACAACTATTTTTTTCTAATCCTCTCTTATTTAAAAAAAAATGAAGTAACAAAACAAAGCTTTTTTAAATTCTATATTTAAAAATATTAAAATAAATAATCATTTACATTAAACATGTATTTTTATAAAATATAGATATTAATTTTTAAGTGCATCATTGAATAATATACATAACATAAATTAAGATGAAATTATAATTAGGTTTATGATTATATTTAAAAATATTAAAATAAAAGTCAAGAAATCTAAAGGATAAGTATGTTAGATATTACTAAATTTTAGATTTAAAATATTGAATTAAATAATTATACACATTAAAGATGTAATTTTATATAGTATGGACATGGGATTTTCTAAAGTATGTACGACTTCCTCATTCCATACTTAGCCACTTTTTGGATCACGGGTTCCTGGGTTGGTGGGCTCAAAATTGCGCTTCTATTGTTCTATGCTCTCCAAATAGTACACGGAGTTCCGCGATATACAAATTGATAGACAGACTCCCAGGATTGCAGGCTAAGGATTCTGATTTTTGACATTTGGTGATCCCTATAAACTATCTAACATTATCTAAAAACATTATTTCCAAATATTAAATATTAATATTGTACAATTTAATTACATAAAATTATTAAAGTATGTTAAATCCATTTTTTTTAAATGTATGATCGATATAAACTTCGTTCTTTTTTATGAGGTTATATCTAATAATCTTGGAATGGGATAATAACTGTGTTTATTATTATTATATTTTGTATCTTTTTGTTTTATTATTATTCTTTTTTCCGAAAATGTCTAGGTGCGTGGGTTGGCAGACTCACGGGTTCACATTTATAGTCATGCTTATGTATCATGAGTCCGACCAACGAATTCCTCATTCCATACTTAGCCACTTTTTGGATTGCGGGTTCCCAGGCTGGCGAGCTCAAAATTATGCTTCTATTATTCCATGTCCTCCAAACAACACCCAGAGTTCCGCAATATACAAATTGACAAGTGGACTCTTAGGATGGCAGGCTAAAGATTGAGATTGTTGACGAATGGTGATCCCTATCAACTATCTAACATTATCTAAAAACATTATTTCCAAATATTAAATTATCAATATTAAATACTAATATTGTACAATTTAATTACATAAAATTATTAAAGGATGTTAAATCCATTTTTTTTAAATGTATGATCGATATAAACTTCGTTCTCTTTTATGAGGTGATATCTAATAAATTGGAATGGGATAATAACTTTGTTTATTATTATTGTATTTTGTACCTTTGTGTTTATTATTATTAGTTTTTCCGAAAATGTCTAGGTGTGTGGGCTGTGGA
Organism: Picea abies; assembly: GCA_900067695.1. Classification (NCBI taxonomy): domain Eukaryota; kingdom Viridiplantae; phylum Streptophyta; class Pinopsida; order Pinales; family Pinaceae; genus Picea; species Picea abies. The sequence continues at coordinate 29,687 of CBVK0100043398.1, read as the reverse complement.
CTCACGAGTTCACATTTATAATCATGCTTCTGTATCATGAGTCCGACCGACGAATTCCTCATTTCATACTTAGCCAATTTTTGGATCACAGGTTACCGGGCTGGCAGGCTCAAAATTGTGCTTGTATTGTTTTGTGTCCTCCAAACAGCACCCAAAGTTCTGCGATATACAAATTGACAGCTGGACTCACAGGCTGGTGGGCTCAAGATTGCACTTATATTATAAATTTTGAAGAAGCCTTAAAAAGTGAATTAGTTATAAAAATAAAAAAGGTTAGTTTATATTATTAAGGGTTGATCATGTTAAAATGAAATGTTCATGATACCATTAACTTTAATTATGGTAATTCTTACTTTATTTTCCTAAAATTTAACTTATGAATTACTATCTCAAACTTACATAATGATTACATGCTCTCTAGTTATGATTACGAGCTCTGTGTGGGCTGGTTATTGCTTATAACTTGGACCAAACCGAAGTCAACAATATGGGGTTCCAAATGTTCGTCCAAACTAAAATTCAATTATGAAAATATTAAAAGTACATAGTAAAGTACACAGTAAAATTCAATTATGAAAATAAAAGTCATAAATATTTAAATTCAAATTCAAATATGAAAATATTAAAAAAAACACAATTATATTAAATTTTATATTCTTATAAAATTAAGATAAATTTTATAATAATGAAATTATTAATAAATAAAATTATTATAAAAATTTTATTCATTTTAATTTGAATAATTAATTTTTATTTTTTTTAAATACATGTTTAAAATTAAAATAAATATCTAGATTTTATTAAAATATCTATGAAAACCAATTGTTATATGGAAGTTTGAGACCATAAAGTTTAAATTTCATTAAAATTTATTAAAATATGTAAGCGAATGGTTATATGGAAGCTTGAGATAGTAATTCAGAAGTTAAATTTTAAGAAAATAAAGTAAGAATTACAATAATTAAAGTTAATGTATCATGAACATTTCATTTTAACATGATCAACCCTTAAGAATATAAAATAACGCTTTTTTATTTTTATAACTAAATTATTTTTTAAGGCTTCTTCAAAATTTATAATATACAAGCAATCTTGAGCCCTCCATCCCCAGAGTCTAGTTGTCAATTAGTATATCGCGGAACTCCGGGTGCTGTTTGGAGGACACAAAATAATAGAAGCCCAATTTTGAGCCCGCCAGTCCAGGAATCTGCGATCGAAAAAGTGGCTAACTATGGAATGAGGAAGTCGTCGGTTAGACTAGTGATACAGAAGCATGACTATAAATGTGAACTCGTGGGTCTGCCAACCCACACACCTAGAAATTTTTGGAAAAACGACTAAGCAAAGCAACGAGAAAGCGAAAGTAGAGGGGTAAAAGAAATATAATTTTGTTTATCCCTCAAAAAGCATCAAAATATAAATACCTATGGCTAATAATAAATATTCCATTTATTTGTATTTGTATTTGTATTAAAGGGATGATTATTTGTAATAAATATTTATTTTTAAAATATATTTAATTAGTAAAAATAGTAAAACATGAACAAGATAAAATGTTTAAAAGTAAATAAAAAGAAAGCACTAACAGAATTTGGTTGTGGCGATGTATTATAAATAAAAAAGTTTATTTTATATTATTAAGGGTTAACATGATCAACCCTTAATAATATAAAATAACCTTTTTTATTTTTATAGCTAAATTACTTTTTAAGGCTTCTTCAAAATTTATAATATAAGCGCAATCTTGAACCTGCCAACCCGGGAGTTTGATTGTCTATTTGTATATCGCGGAACTTCAGGTGTTGTTTGGAGGACAAAGAACAATAGAAGCCCAATTTTGAGGCCACCAATTCGGGAACCCGCAATCGAAAAATTGGCTAAGTATGGAATGAGGAATTCGTCGGTCGGACTCGTGATATAGAAGCATGATTATAAATGTGAACTCGTGATTCCGCCAACCTGCGCACCTAGAAAGTTTTGTAAAAACGACTAAGCAAAGCAACCAGAAAGCGAAAGTAGAGGGGAAAAAGAAATATATTTATGTGTATCCCTCAAAAAGCATCAAAATAGAAATAGCTCTAGCTAATAATAAATATTCCATTTATTTTTATTCGTATTTGTATTAAAGGGATGATTATTTGTAATTACACCGAAAGGCATACACCTATTGACAATGGGCACAATTAATGATATTTTAATCTTATTTAACCTTAAACCCTAATTTGATGGCTATGCATTGAAGATGTTGGCATATTCTTAGTCGTCCTCCAAAATCAATGGGTCAAATTTATTGTTCATAACTTTCTTGCATTTATCAAGGCATCCGTTAACATGTTTACTTTTTAACATTTACCTAATCACATTAAAAAATTACTATAAGGATATGTAATTGTCACGTTTAAATGATTAGGTAGGATTAAACCATGGCATCTAAATAAATGTCCACGTTTTTCTTCTGAACTGGTTGTCTGATGCCCACGCATTCCATTTATCAAGCTAATGCAGCCAAACGTTTCATATTACCACAGACGGATTACCACAGACGTTTTATATTGGGGGCACACGTTCTTAGCCGATACCTTTCAGCGTTCTCAGCCGCGAGTTAGCGGTCGTGCTAGTAAATATTCATTTTTTAAATGTATTTAATTAGTAAAAATAGCAGAACATGAACAAGATACAATGTTGAAAAGTAAATAAAAAGAAAGCACTGGTAGAATTTGGTTGTGGCGATGTATTCTTTGGCTATGGCATTGCCACAAACGAATTTGAACTATTTAGTTTAAATGGTATTAAATTAATACATCTGACCATATTTCGCACTTGTCCATGATACAATTAAGTCGAGGATAATCTTGTTTTGCAACTATAAGTTGAGGATAATCTTCAATAGTAAATTAACTTTGCACTTGTCCATGATATATTTAAGCTGAGGATAATCTTGTTATGTAACTATAAGCTGAGGATAATCTTCAATAGTAAATTAACTTTGCACTTGTCCATGATATATTAATATTAATAAATATTCATTTTTAAAATATATTTAATTAGTAAAAGTAGTAGAACATGAGAAAGATTAAGAGAAACTACAATGTTGAAAAATAAATAAAAAGAAAGCAATGATAGAATTTAATTGTGGCGATGTATTATTTGGCTATGACATTGCCACAAACAAATTTGAACTATTTAGTTTAAATGGTATTAAAATAATACATGTGAGCATATTTTGGTGACTATCCTACCAACCACAACGATTGATTATTTTCCACTGTTGCATAGTAATATGTCCCTCCGCTCGATTTAGCACTATCATTCCAAGTGATGACGGTGTTATTGGCACTCGAGCCACTCAAAATTATGAACGGTTTATCTGCATGAATCGCCACCTTATCCCTAGTCACATTAAGCCACTAACAGTTCAATTTCTCATTGTTAAAGGCTTAAAGCCTCGTTTCTGGGCCTATGCTATAAACACTATCAGTTTTAGACATCTAGTCATATATTACTCACAAATGATGAAAAAACTTGGTTCATTCATTAATTTCTCACAAATAAGTTCCGGGTTTAACACGAATTAATATAAGGTTCGTTCTATTAGTTGGAACTACATCGATGGCTTCCTGGACTGTTGTGAAATCACCCATGTCCTTCTCCATAGATACTACTATAACACTTGCTACATCAACTAGTTTTTGAGAAGCCGCGAAGTCATTATGTCCATGACTGCTATGCATAGCATGGCGTTGAGATATCCTACTGATAGAGTAGGAAGGTTGGAGAGAAAAAGAGTGCAACCCTGTAAGGAACAGATAGACAGTGGCTAATCTCTTAAACTGAGACATGGATATAACTACAACACTAGATATAGGTGAGATTTGCAAAGAAAATATGTTATACCACAATACATGTATCTAGATAGAAACCGAACACCTGCATAAAAAACATGTTCAATCGTGAGTGTATATATATATATATATATATCAGTCCAAGTCGAAACACACGAAACATGCGAAATCGACTCATGGCCACCAGAATTTCAGACCTTCTTAAGGAATCCAGTGAGCCAGTAATGTTGGTGAAGAACAATATTGCCCAAATTCACTACAGACAACACTGTATCCAAAAATAGGATGAAAATGTATTATAACATGCTTGTTAAGTAAACATTTGAGGCTATGAGGCCTGTTAGGTAAACACTTAAGGCTATCAGAACCGTCCAAGGGCCTTGTGTTGTGTAAACATTTAAGAAAGAATACAGTGTGGCAGGGACATTTAAGAAAGAATGTAGTGTGGTGGGCCTGTTTACGTACATATTAATAAAAAGACATCTTTAAGTACTTAATAATAATAATAAATAAATAAAAATAATAATAATAACAATAGTTCGAACAATGGAGACTATGCAAAAAAATTTAGTCAAAGGACAAACTAATATGAAGAATAGTAAAAATTCAAAAAGACCATAGATGATCAAAACTTTGGATATGCTAACATATAAAACATTTGGAATAGTGAAGTTGTCAATAAGTCCTCAAATCTATTATCCAATGAGATCATGACATATAAGGTTTTTTTTATTATATAAAAAATAATGTTTTTGGTTCTCTAGTTTGAACAATAGAGATTATGCAAAAAAAAATTAGTCAAACGACAAACTAATATGAATTCAACGAATTATCGATCGTTATAGTCCCTCTACACCTTCAACAGGGACTAATAATAAGGGAATGATAATTAAGTAGCCCAAATAGATCTAAAGATGAATAGAAAATAAATAAGTTCAATTGTACATCTACTCTTAGTACAAAAGAATTAAACCATGTAGAATGGATGATGCATATTTATATAACATATAAAATATGGTTTCTTTTAATGAGATAGTTACAAAATCGACATGAGATCTAACGATTTTTCATGATTCTTGGAAATTGATGAGTTGTTTCTAAGTTTATAATTGAAGTTGATTGAACTCAATTGGCATCAATCACCTTTAATAGTGGGCACACTATGAATCTCAATGGTAATATTATGTTAACTTAGTTGAAGAATTCAACATTGAGGGAGTGCAGTGGGATGAGTGTTGTTAAAGGTTACATTTGAATCATCCACTAAATTGACAATAAAATAGAGACTAGGTGCAAGTCATCGTTGTATTGGTGACTGCAACCATGACAAGGAATGAGAGTCCATGATATAAGGAATTGGCATAAATATTGAATAGGGTGCACTTATTGTCACATTACATGTTGTGAAGGTCCTCACACATTTGAGTAAACCATATTTTGAAGGACCTCACACGTGTGAGGAAACCGTCATTGTGTCTTCACTTAGTAAACTTATGGCATAGTGTGTGTGTGTTCATGGGATATTAAACATTACCCCTAATTTCATTTCTATCTCATATTTTATACCCCTTATTATTTTTACTCCTAGTATGTTAGTCCCAATATTTAACATTTGTGTTTGACATCTACTTTAGAAAATGTTGTTTATTATATGATATTGAAGCTTTAAGTCAATATCATCAAACATGTTCCTTAGGACTTAGAAAACCATTTCAACTTTAGATCCTTCTATGAAATTAGTGGACTTTTATATAACTTGTTTATAGACTATTTCATGATTTATTGAGAACTTCTATAAGGTACAAGGAGAAATTATATAAGGTAGAAGGACTAGATATGTATCACCCTATTCCTCCATGAGATTATTTACTTTCGAAAAAAAAAAAAAAACTTAGAAATATGGATCTCCTAACATTTCTAATTCAACGCTTATAACATCTTACTTCCAACTTCTTGATGATTCCAATAAGAAAAGGTGACAATAATCCAATACTAGAATTTCCAAGCTATGTAGACTTCCAACAACACATTTTACATCCAAACTCATGATGGTTTAAATAAATAAATAAATGAATTACTTTTTACCTAAGAGCCATATAGCTTTAGGAGGATAATATAAGACACTTTCTACATAATGTCAGAAATGCCTCCCAAGTATAGAATAGATTAACACGCCCCCTTTAGGAGGATAATAGAAGACACTTTCTATTCTCTGATTTCATGATCTTCCCTGATCGCTTAATGGGGTCCCCTTACCATCAATCTAGTTGTTCAATCTATTGTCTGAATTCTTCTGAACTCTTTCTTGAACCCTTGGAATTCTCCCCCAAACTTAGAACCTTTTCTTTCAAACTTTGAGATTTTTCCAAATCATTTGGCCCAATTTGGTGATCAGCCCTAGTTTCCAAATTGGGACCTATCTTCACATCTTCTCATGGCCCTTTCCTTGAGTTTTGCAATAGGCCCCTATTTCTCAAATCAAGGCACCCTTCTATGCATTTGTTTGAACTTTTTTACTTTTACCCTGAATCTCTATTCAACCCAATTTAGAAATCATCCCTAATTCCTCAAATTAGAGTCTTGCTCTTCAAACTTGTGTGAAATCGAGTCCTAAATTTTAGATTGGTCATAATCCTCAAATCGGGACTCTTGACACCTAACCTATGTTCACACTTTTAATCCTTTCTCTTGAACTTATCAAAATGGAAAAAAACTCATTATAGCCTGGTTTAATTCGAAAACCCAAAATGGATTTGTTTGATGGGATTATTGATTTAATTTTAAAATATAACCCATGTGTTGAATGTTTTGTACACTAACATGCAAACAAATTACAACAACTACAAAGGGAATCGAATGGCCAAGAAAGAGACTTGAATGGTTAAAGAAAAAGAATTTCAAACTGATAAAAGCAATTTAAACTTCCAAGTGGCATAGGATTACAAGAAGTTTGGATGGTTAAGAAATGAGATGAACCCCTAAGCACTGGAAAAGGATAGATGAAAAGAGAAACTGACTAACCAAGAAGGGATTCAAAACTATGAAAGAAATTAGATCTAACAAAGAAATCAAACCCATATGTGGCACAAAAGACAACTGAATGAAGAAACCAAAAGGTTAATATTGGAACCAAATAGCTGAGTGGAAGAATCAAAATTATTAACCCCCCTCTCCCTCTTGGGTATAAACAAGACAAACCGAATAGAAAATGGGTTTTTTCTTATGCACCTTTGTAGACTATTATATGAAATGTTTATGAGGAGAAGCCATTACTGGCCACTTTTTAGAGACTCATTTTGGTGTATGTGTGGTGTGGGACTACTCCCTTTCTTCTTTATATTGGAACGATCGTAAGATTTTTACTTTTCTTGTAGAATACTCTCATTCAAATGGTGATTTATTCTTACTATTGTGATTCAATCAGTTTCCAATGGTGAGTACAAAATGTTTATTGTTTATTAATATGACGCTAACTTGATTTGATGACTAGTGATTTCATTGTTTTGACCATTTTTCCACAACAAAATATTTTCTATTCTAATGGTTAGAATGGTTGTTTATTTCATGTTCATTTCTCATTCCCAAATCCTAGGTAGGTGTTAGAATAGGACAACATTATGTTATTAATTCTAGGACTGCATTTAAGACTTAGAATTTATTCCTTAAAATCATAAAATTGGTATTGCTTGCTGAGATAGAATCCTATTGGGTTCCCTATTCCAAATAGTATGAGGTTTAATTGGGACCTTTCATTAGGGAGGAACCCTTTTGTTGAAGATGTGATATTTCCCCTTGAAAAAAAATCGGTGCTAGAAGGAGGGTGAGATGACAAGCCAGCTTGTGTGGGGCCATTTTCACATTCATCTACAAAGGTGTGGATGTCCTTCTCCGTGCCTTCCCAAGAGAATGAACACTTAATTTGTTCATGTATTCTTTGAAACCCAGAATGACCCATTTGGGAGAGGTCTAATTTAGATAATTCTATGGATTTAAATGTTGAATCCAAAACCAAAAAATATTCCCTTTATAGTGGAGCTCATCATTATACCAAGTCTAGCTTGGATGTTCATGTGGTTCAACCTATAACTAGTGCATTATGTGCACAATCCTAGCATCCACTAACCATTTTTGACATACCACCTATAGCCAATTTGGCATTGGGAAATATAAGAAAAATAGAGAACCTTCATCATTGTACTTCCTATATAGAAAAATAGCCACCAAATTCTCCTTTCCCTTCTTGTAGATAATCTTATAGTTGTAGATTAACATTTTAGCGACCCACTTTTGCTTCTTTGGAAAACAACATCTATTCCAGGAAATATTTCAAGCTATGATATTCTATTTTACTTTAGAAATGATAGCCCATCAAGTAAGGAAACCACATATCAATTGCATGAAGAATAGTCATTATTTCCTTCTCATAGGTGGATTTGACCAAGTTTCTATCACATAACTACTTACTAGTGAAGGCCAACAGACATCCCTATTGCATTAACATTATACCTCAATCCCTTTGTTGGAGGCATCACATTACAATACAAAATTCTTATTGAATTTAGGTAGAGAAAGTACCAGGGTAAATTCCAATGGTTGTCCCTCTTACATTAACATTGCCCCAATAACTTTGTCTAAGGAATCACACTCCATGAAAAAATCCTTATTGAATTTAGGTAGGGAAAGTATTGGGGTAGTACACATAACATATTTTAAATCCTTAAAAACCTATTCAACCTCCGCATTCCAACTGAATGCAATCCTTTTGAGAAAGGTGGTGAGAGGAGCTATAATTTTACCTCCATTCTATACAAACTCCCTATAGTAACCTATGAGGCCAAGAAATACCCAAAAAATTATGAGGCTCTTGTGGAGAGACTAACCTATCATTGCCTCACTTTTCTTAGCATCAACATTCACACCCTCCCCACTAAAAATGTTCCCAAATATTCCACTTTTGTAACACCAAGAGAACATTTAGAACATGTGAGGAATAGTTGGTGATTATGGAGGAGTTGTAAGACCTGATCCACATGTGTTGCCTAGATCAATATGTCATCAAAAAAGAGTATGAAAAAATGGTTTAGAAAGGGTCAAAATATTTTGTTCACGTGGCTCTAAAAAGTGGAAGGCATATTGGAGAGATCAAAAGGTGTCACCAAAAACTCATAATGACCTTTGTGAGTATGGAAAGCAATTTTGGTGAAGAATTGAGATCCATGCATCTCATATAAGAGATCATCAATGACCAGAAAGGGAAATTCATCTTTGACGATCAATTGTGAAGAGATCAAAAGTCAGGGTACATGTGCTAAGTGCCTTGCTTTTAAAAAACCATGATGACCAAAGAAGAGTAGGGGATTGTACTATGACAATTGACCCTTGACTCTAACAAACCTTGGATGATATTTTTGATTTCATTATTTTGGGAAAAAGGATGACAATAAAAGTGCACATTCAATGGTAATCTACCTAGGTGTAGTGGGATACTATGATTATGCTCACCACATGAGGGTGGTAGTCCTTGTGGATGCTTAAATATATGTCATTTGTCCAAAACTAACTGCAGGTTTGGATGAGTTGGTTGAAAATAATCCTCAATGGATCGAATAGAATGGAGTTGTGCAATAATGTTAGAATGACCATTTTTAGAAGTTTTTCCATACGCTGGGAGCCAACTATTTTTGGACATCCTACTTTGAGACCTTTGAGTGTGTAGAAATTCCCACCCTTTTGGAAACTCATGTATAAATCTTGGAAATACATGGTGATGGGGACTAGTGACATCAACCATTTAACACCCAAAACAATATCACAACCACCCATTTCAATGGAAAACATGTGAGTTTTCACAAAATAATCACCCATTTGAAGTTTCACATTTTCACACCAACCACCACATTTCATAGATTCCCCCATTGGAAATCATAATCTAAAATTTGTTAATGACATAGATATAATAATTTTTTTCTTGGTTAATGTGGCGATGAATAAATTTATAAGTGTTTTCATTTTTAATTAAGAAAGTGACCTTTCAAAGCTTAATATGGCCAACCAAATTTAATGTCTAAGGAGAGGAAATACCAGTCAAGGCATGAAGAGAGATTGTTACAAGAAAAATATCTCTATGGATAGGGGTAAACCACAACAGATGGAAATGACTGCAGAAATCAACTCTAATCTCAGGTATGATATATAAACAAATATGCTAGCAAGACAAGATAAAATGCCTACCTCATCCAGACGTTCGATGAATTCCACCATTGAGCACTTGACTAAAAGCTATACACCTGCAAATTGTCCTCAACAACCAAGAAATGAAAGCATATGGTGATAGTATATAAAGTTATCACATTCAATAGCATAATCCATCAACATTCATAACAAATATGCCCATGGAATAACAATTCAAATATTTGCAAGATATTAATTGGACGAGAAAAAAGTATTTCTATTAAAATGTAATCAACAAAAGTGAATGAATTACAAACTTCTGTGTCGACACAGTTCGTAACCGAGAAACTAAGTCCCTTCTAGTTGTCCTCCACCACTTCAATCCTCCACCAAAGGCAAGCTCATATAAGAGAGACAATGAGGTTCTCAATCAAGTAGGGAAGAGCTTGGGGGCTGAAGAATGTGTTCAGACTTAAAAGGACAAAGGGATGCAGACTCAATATGAAGTGAATAATTTCTCCAGAGTAACTTTTCTCTCAAAGTTGATTTCTTCTCCCCTTTTCCATAGCTCGGATTTGGCCCATTTATATCCTTCAAGTGGAACTGAAGGGCCGAGTCAGAATGTTTCCAGTATATGGAAGGTCAAGGATCATGGATCACGTGACGTGACATGGAAACCCGACACCATTTTTAATTTTGAGCACAAAACTCGATGTACACGGGATGTAGTGGTGTAACCTGCGTATGCACGTGTTGTACAATAGGTAGGGCACATATATGTGGAAAAATAATGTTTTTATCTCTGGGATTTGCAAAAAGGGACTTCAAGTCTGCATAGAGAAATGGAAAAAGGCCTTATGTGCAAGTTTGCATAGGGTGAGGCAAATTTTGATATAACAGATGCCCCCTAATGTATGAGGTCAGAGGAGTATATGCGATGGCTGAAATACATTATAAGACCTAGAAGTGGAGTAATGGTGACCCAGATGGAAGAAATAGTTGCTCATGAGACTATTACAATCTGTACTGACTTTGCACACATGGCTTCCAATTTGAATTACACTGCAGATCCATGTGAAAATATACCAAACAGTTTTCCATGGCCATGAATAGGAAATACAAAGGTGGCTACATGCCAAAGGCTTTTATAGTCACGAACAAGGCCCAATAAAACCAGTCTCAAAATCAATCTGAAGATATCTGTATACAATGGAGTACAATTTGATCTCCCATGATCATTGAAGTCACATAGGTATTGGTCTAACGAAAGGTAGCAACAGCTCAGGAAATCTCCAACTATGAACTGATGTCTTCAAGTCTTCTACACAATCCACCAAAGGTGCAAATCTACATCATGTGAATAAAGGATTTGAGGTCGAACAAAATGAGACTTTGTTTGATTGTCATTCATTAAGGTATATTGTTAAAAAACATGATACAACCTACCGATAATGAAAGTATGTATCAAGGCACCGAGTACACTCTTACAAGTGTGAATAGAGGTGTCAAGGTTGAACAATTGAAGAATCCATCGATCAGGAGACATTGATGTATTCCAAACTGTCGATGGCGAGAGAACCTACCACTAATTATTGCAAGCCTCTAGGTAATCATAGGACTCTAGGTCGCATCTCCAGAATACATGAGTTGAAGTCGATGGAAGGAGACCCATTGAAAGGATATCATTGAGGCATCTCTCATCATTCAGTGCAAGGTGCAAAGCATTAGCTTGATGATTTGGAGGAAATCGGACGAAGCACATGTTCACGAACCAACGATCGTGTGTGTCTTTTGCATGTGTCAGATGCAAGCGGTACACGATAAGGACCCTCTGAATAGCAATTAATAAGGAAAACTACCGAAAAGGGTGAGGAAACCACCAATAAGTCTAATGGAATCCAAGACACTACATGAATCCCAATGTGTGAATAGATGTCTTTTCGTCAAACACAAGGGAAACCACACAGTCAACGACCAATGATGAAATGTCGATTGTTGAGTTCAAGGTTACCTACCAATGAGGAGAGTAGGACCAAGGTGTGTAATAGGACTAAAAATTCATGTAATTTTGAGACACACTGAGGGTATGCCCGACATGCAAAGTCAAGAGTTCTCAGGAATGGCCGACACAGATTGATAAACATCCTTTGAACAAGAGCATGAGACATATGGAAGACTCTGGCAGCATAGACTCAATGATGAAACTTTGAGATGTAGGAGGCATCAATCAAACTCTCCATAGATAATGGAAGAGTAACCAGTTGAGGTCATAAACTCTCTGTAACAAGCTCATCTTCCTAAGGTCATGCTAAACCCAAAAATTTTATGACAAGTGGGCTCAAAAATTTTGTGCTCTGTTCAAAGGTGACTAAATTGTTGCCAATATAAGATAATATTCTTTTCCCACCCATTGTTTTTTGTTTTTTCATATCCAAATGATTGCTATGATACAAAGGAGGAAACGAGTGTCACAAGTAAGCAAACTAGTTCCAGCAGTGGAAGATACCTATGCTCAATGCAAGGAGGTTCATGCGGGAGATGGACACTCGAGGGAATGTTTCCTTCTAGGTATAGTGTTTCAAGATGCAAAGTATATAAACAAGGCTCTGCTTAGTTGATGATGCAAACTGTTGAGGTGAAAGGCTTATAATGCAAAACAGAGAACCGACAATAGGCTCAATACTTCAAGAAAGAGAATGAGATGCAATTACAACTTAATGCCAAAAAATGGCCTTTTCGTAATCTTATTCTACTTGGTTTGAAAAAAGGATAAACTTGCACCAAATAGACGTCCTTTCAAATCCAATTTACGAGTGTGAAAGAGACAAGTTCACTCGGCAATATTTTTGCTTTTGGAAACGAGTCAAAAAAGAGCTTAAATCAGACTCGTTTGGGATTCCTCTAGGTATAGGTCTGAATGTTTATGAGTAAGAAATGAGATTCAACATAAATTCATGTATTAGTTATAAGGGACTCCCGGTTCTACGGACAAAAATCTATGCATGGGCACCGAATGAAACAAAGGATCTAACTAGGGTACCCATGTTTGGTAAGTCTCTACCATTCGATAACGACACTTCTAGTTGCAAATAGAAGGTTCTATGTCATTATGAAATGGGTTCATACCTAAGGCATATGAGTGAGATTCATACGATGATGCAAGTGTGCATGATGAATTGGATACCTATCCTATATGTTGGGTAATGAAAATACCTTTCCAAAATTACGAATGGGCGACATGGCATTGAAAACCGCAAGAATCCCTAGATAAAACTACAAAAACCAACTCCATCCACTGTCGTATTAGTCCATTAGTCCAAAATATTGGATGAAACTATGCAAAGTGGGTAAAATTTTTCTATAAATAGTAAAAAAAAAAACAATTTTACTATACCATTTGTATTTTTTACCCAAATAGTGGATTTTGGACCAAATTTCCTCCGAACTTCAATTGGTGATTGCGGGAGCTACGAGCGAGGGAATCAACGACTGTCTGGACTAGGTAATTCATATTTCTCTCCTGTTTATTTTCAGTGGATTAAAATTTGTATTTAGGCCTCCTTTTCTAAGTTATCTAGGGTGAAACTTCAAAAATTGTGTGTAAGTGGGCTACAATTTATCGGGTCATGTATACGCATACTTATACATGGTTGTTTAAAAAAAAACCCCGCGTATAAGTATCCCTATACGCGACCGTGTATACTACAACTCACGTATATGTATGTGGATAATGTTTTTTAATTCTTGCTAACTGAAAAAAGGGTTTGACTCTTGCAGGATGGTGCTAGAGTGGAGAGAAAAAGAGCATGAGGAGGTGGATGTCGTAGTGGAGAGAGATCCAGGGGCCCAAATGGCCTTAAAAAGATGTGGGATATAAAAAAATTGGGCTCTCAAAGGTATGAGGACTCAAGTGAGATTTCTACAACTGCTTATGAACTACTGGGATCCAGATAGTGAGAGCTTCAACCTTGATGGACAACTATTAAGGATTGAAGTTGAGGACATCTATTTCTTGGCGGGATTTTCATGTCAAGGTGAGGTGGTCAACCTCAAATCCTAGGGAGCTAGGAGTGGCATGAAAATCAAGGAATACATATCCACTCATTGCATTACAGGGACCGAGAAGGTAGGGATCCAACTCCCAATTAGAGCGATCAACAATACAAGTCTCAAGATTTTTGTCCTAGTTTTGACACGGATCACGATATTATCCTTATTTCACCAGGCATCGAGGCCACTTATGTTCTACTCAGTGGAGTGCTTGTGACCCATGCTGTATGACTCGTGCACCTCACCACTGGTTAACATCAAGAGCCAGCTGACAGAATGCAAACTGGGTAGTAAGAGGAACTTCAGATTTGCTTCTATCCTTTGTAGTTTTTTCTTTGAGTGGGATCCATGCTTGGGACCTAGAGTTGAGATTATTCCACATGGAACTCGCGATCCAACCATGGAATGGTGGACCGAGGTGATGAGGTGGGAGCTGGGTTGTAGGGTGCCAACACCCTACAACGATGACTTCTTCTTCTACTGGAGTCGATAGGTAATAGCTCTAGATGACTACCCTTACATAGGGATTGAATTTAGAGGAGATCCTAACATGCCATTACCACCAAGGTCTACCTACGAAGACATAGGCATGTCAAAGTTTTTTTAAATATTTAATTTTTTTGTATTTTTGTATAGGAGAACAAAAATATTTTTGGATGATGTTGAGTGCTAATTAAACATATGTGTGATGTAGACATAGGTCCATGACGGCCAAAAGGACTTCCACAACATCGTCAAAGGCACTAGGGAGATGAGGCAGTGAGAGGGGAAAGAGAGAGAGTGCTTCAAAACGTACAGGGAAACCTATCCGGTTTGACACAGAGGATTCCCATGGTTCAGGTGGAGGATCTGTCAGAGGCTATGCAACAGTAGGTGGTAGGTGTGCCTCATGCTTGGGTACGACTCTTTCAGCATCTCGCAAATGTCGTATTCTACTATCATGACACTCATGTGGTGCCACAGGCGTAGATGTCATGATTATTGTATGATTGACTGTATATGTATATTGAGGGTGTCATCCCTAATTTTATACTATAACATCATATTTTTTGAAATATATATAAAAACATGGTTCTTCGGCTTAACTTATGTTACAATGTGTACATTGACGAAATTGTTTTATTTTCTTTAGTTATGTGACAAATGTCAATATAAAACAAAATTAGCATATGCATCGGATTCATAATTAGAACTTCTAGGTATGTGATGATAAGTAATAAAATCTAACTGTCGTTCTAAAATTTGCACCCGTAGGATTGTCAGAGTAGAGTAGGTTCACACACACGGTAATTGTCATTCAACTGACATACTACTAACTGGGAGTCCAGGCAAACTTCTAACTGGGAGTCCAGGCAAACTTCTAACGAGTGAATACCATGTGAAATGGCATCGCGTAAAATTTCTATAACGATGCTATATTCGGCCACATTATTCATGGATGGCCCTAGGCATACACCACTAAATTATTCATGGATGGCCCTAGCAAACTGGAGATAAAAGTAAAGGGAAAAGATATATACACTAAATTACATTAATATAAAAAAATTTATGCCCAAGCTTGGGGCTCAAGCATAATATCTTTTCAAATAGAGCACATTCCTAGGCTCAGCCAACATGTTCCCTTCATAATCTTCTAATTCATAGGCTCCTTTTTCTAAGACATGTCGCACGATATAGGGACCGTGCCACATGGGTTTGAACTTGCCTACCCCCAATGGTTCTTTGGCTTTATCATATAGAAGTACCAAGTCACCCTCAGCATACAGCCGAGGACAGATAGAATTATCATATTGGACCTTGACACGTCTTTTATTTTCTTCGATATCCATAGAGGCGTCTCGACGCTGCTCATCTAAACTATCTAGGTGTACAAGGCCTTGTTCGAGATCGAAAGTGTCAGATAAGAGCACAACTTCCAATCTAAGGGAAGAGATTTCACATTCAATAGGTAATATCGACTCCACACCATGTACTAACTGGAAAAGAGAAAAATCGATGGAAGTCTTGACCAAGGTTCGGTATGCCCAAAGTGATGGATAAAGCATGATATGTCAGTCATATTTTCTTTGGCTGACAGTTTTATGCAAAATGGTCTTAAGAGACTTGTTCACAACCTCTACTTGTCCATTTTCCTTGGGGTAGTAAGGGGAAGAATGACCATGCTTAAACCCCAGTTTAGATGTTATTTCTTCCATCATTTCATTTTGAAAGTGACTTCCATGATCAGTGAAAATCTCACTCGAGATTTCGAACCTGGCTATAATTTGATTGAATACGAAGAAGGCAATAGTATTCCCATTGGATTTAACTATATGCATGGCCTCGACCCACTTAGTAAAGTAGTCTACAACCATGATAATGTGTTGATTCCCCCCAGCCGAAGTTGCATTGCAATCCACAAAGTCCACCCCCCACTTAGTCAAGGGACTGATGGTAATGAATGGATGGAGAGGGGATGTATGCGAGCGCATTTTTCGAGTGAACACCTAGCAGGGGTGACACTTATTAATTTCTTCGACGCAATATTTAAAGACATATGGCCAAAAATAAATGGCTCACAAATGTTTTTGGGTTGTCGCAAGCCCAGATATATGACCACCACAAGCCCCACTATGGCAGTCGTTTAGGATAGACTCAGCTTCTTCATGAGTTAAACAATACATAGGATATTGTCTACTCCTCGACGATACAGAGTGTCATCGACAATAATATAGTTCTTAACTTGGTATCTTAGACACCGCTGGTCATCTCGTGAGAGATGTTGAGGGAACTTCAACATTTGAATATAGATAACAATATCTCCATACTAGGGATCTGACGATAAGATAAGGAAAATGTGTTCATCCGCAATTGAATCAACATGAATAAATTCCTTGTCTAATCGAGGGAAGTCAGATATTAACTCTGCAAAAACTAGTGATTTTTTGGACTTCATAGAAGCGAAATCGAGATCGAACTCTTGTAGAATGATAATCCATTTATTGTACTTTCCCCCTATGATACGCCAATTCTTTTACGAGGAAAATATCTCTATGGCTAGGGGTAAACCAAAACAGACGGAAATGACTGCAGAAATCAACTCTAATCTTAGGTATGATATATAAACAAATATGCTAGCAAGACAAGATAAAATGCCTACCTTTTCCAGACGTTCGATGATGTCCACCGTTGAGCACTTGAATCAAAGAAATACACCTGCAACTTGTCCTCAAAAACAAAGAAATGAAAGCATATGGTGATAATATATAAATTTATCACATTCAATAGCATAATCCATCAACATTCATAACAAATATGCCCATGGAATAAAAATTCAAATATTTGCAAGATATTAATTGGACGAGACAAGAGTATTTCTATTAAAATGTAATAAGCAAAAGTGAATGAATTACAAACTTCCGTGTCGGCACAGTTCAGAATTAAGAAACTAAGTCCCTTCCAATTAGGCCTCCACCAAAGGAAAGCTCATATAAGAGAGAAAATGAGGTTCTCAATCAAGTAGGGAAGATCTTGGGGGCTGAACAATGTGTTCAGACTTAAAAGGACAAAGGAATGCAGACTCAATATGAAGTGAACAATTTCCCCAGAGTAAATTTTCTCTCAAAGTTGAATTCTTCTCCCCTTTTCCATAGCTTGTACTTGGCCCACTTATAGCCTTCAAGTGGAACTGAAGGGACGAGTCAGAACGTTTCCAGTATATGGAATGTCAAGGATCATGGATCACATGACGTGACATGGAAACTTAACACCATTTTTTAATTTTGAGAACAAAACCCGATGTACGTGAGTTGTAGTGGTGCAACCTGCGTATATACATGTTGTACAATAGGTAGGGCGTGTATATGTGGAAAAATAATGTTTTGTCTCTGGGATTTGCAAAAAGGGACTTCAAGTCTACATAGGGAAATGGAAAAAGGCCTTTTGTGCAAGTTTGCATAAGGTGAGGCAAATCTTGCTATAATAAATATTTGGTGTTCTTCACCAAGTTAATAGAGAAGATGAACTTCCTCGGATGGGGGTGGAGTGACAATCTCCTAAGTCCCTCCACCAACTTCATCATCAAAAATGTCCTTAGATATGGCCATAAATAATTTATGTTCCTTACACCTATGCCCTGGAGAATATTTTTTATCACAGTTGAAGTAAATACCATTGAGTTGGCATTCCACCATTTCATCCCTTTTCAACTTGTGGACCTTGAGGGGTTGGAGTAGGTTGCTAAGAATCCACCACATTTGGGCATGGACAAGGAGAAAATTTGGGGCATTTAAATTGGGCATATGATACAATTTGTGCATGAAGATGAAGATGAGTGGCCTCCAACTAGGTAGGAAGGTGGTTCATCTCAACTTGGGCTTTGATTTCCTCTGTAAGACCACTGATAAAACATTACTTAAAAAATGCATCAAATACATTTTCTTTTATAATATCCAAACACTCAAAATAATTAATATATTCTTCCAACATGTCTATTTGATGTTATTTGGTAAGATGGACCACAAAAGTAGTGTCTCAAAGAAAGTGGGAAAAAATACTTTAGCAAACTACTTCCATGTAATGAACCTTGGATAAGATGTCTTATTCCATTACCACCACTGCCAATGTTCCCTATCCAAATATAGGACACTGAATCAATTTTTCAATAGGTGATTCACAATGGCATGGAGGAAAAATTAGTGTTCAAATTGGTCAACCAAGCTTATCAAATCTAACCCATCAAACTTATTTAGATAAAATTTAGGGAGGCAAGTCATCAGATTATGGGAACACTTAGAAGAAGAGTGGTCATTAGAAAAATATTCCTCATCAACGTGTTTATTCTTATTAGATAATTCACCTAAGAAGTTTCCACCCTCATCATGCTTACCCTTCATTTTCTTAATCCTATAAAAACAAAGGATGATTTGTGCATTAAGAGAAGACATGTCGGTCTCAAGTGTGCTCACTCACTAGGAATTTCATTATCTATGCTACAAAATATAGGATTTTTAGGGTCCTAAGGACAAAGTAAAGATAATTGAATTGTTGGCATGTTTACAGGAAGAATGTGCTTGTCATTGATGGAAAGAACAAAATCAAACCAAACCTTGAGAGCGTAGAAGATGAGAAAGCTCAGAAGAGATAGCGGTTTCTAGAGGTGCAGACGAGGTCCAAGAGATAGACTCATGGGAGGAGCAAAGGTCGAGACCCATGAACACTTAGAAATCCTTCTAAGTCAGAGAGATCAGAAGCTCAGGAGGAAGAGCGAGAGTGGTCGTTAGATCACTGATCCAGAGGACCAACAACCATCAGATTGAATTAATGAAGGATAGGATAAGTGGGGGAAAATGATTGAGAATTCGATCATCTGAATTTTTGTCAGTCGTCGGATTGATTTAAGTGGAAGGACAGGATAAGAAAGGGCTAAGATCTGAGATCTCGATCACCCGAATTTCCATCATTCATTGGATCTAAATAAGTGGAAGGATAGGATAAGTTAGGATAAGGGCACGCTAATCTTAGCGACTGATAATTGGGCACTCAAATCTACGGTCGACATGGCATATCGGACCCCCCCCCCCCCCCCCNNCCCCACCTTTCTGCCTTTAACCCTGGGGGGTCCGATTTGGTGGTATTTCCCATGTGGGACCCTCATACATGTCACCTTCTTGTCAACTTAGACCCCCCTTGCTCATTACAACTTACCGCCTGACCCCCCCTCTGATTAAACCAACAAACCACTCATACATACCACCTCTGTGCTCTTACGTCACACTCCACTACCCACTACACGTCACACTCCACTACACTACCTACACGTCTCACCCACATCAGCAGACCACCTTAGCAAGGACATGTGGCAAACCATGTCAGCAAGGACATGTGGAAGACCACGTCAGCATGTACACATGGCATAATCAGATGATGACAAGAGTCAAGAGGAAATTTGCTCGTGCCATGTCAACAAGTGACGTAAGCAAGCTACGTCACTCCAAGAGATTTACTTCGGGAGTTTCATCACCAACAAATGTCAAAAGTCCTGAAGGACGAAGGTCTGAAGTCTCTTTCATCCATCTGATCTAAAGATCACTTCGGGTGCATTCTCAACCATTGATCTAGTTCAGTGGAAGGACATATTAAGTGGAAGTGTTAACCAACAACAAGCGGTCTCCAACGCCTATGAATTATTCAGCAGGTGACCACTCCGGAGGAGAATGAAGTAGAAATTAGCCTAAAGTTATGAAGTCTCGAACACCGAAGACCTAAAGAAGGCCCTGGCCTTTGATCGCTAGGAGGGGTACGTGTCAAAAGATTATGCATTCGGGTGAAAGAACTCCAGGAGAAATGAGTTCATAGGAGTTTAAACTCCCGAAGCCCAAAGTGTCGAAGTTACTCATGATCATTGATCATGCAAGAGGGTATGTGTCAATATATCATTGACTCTGAGTGAAAGCGTTCATGGGAAAGTGAAGAGTCGAAGAGTCGAAAAGGGCAAAGTCCAGGAGTGAAGGATAGTCGTTGGATTAAGGAGGAAAGATGTCACCAGATCTTCCATTTCAAAAGATATCCAGTCATACAAAATGAGAAGTTGAGATTTGAAATGTCCAAAGTTCGGAGACCCGAAGGATATCTCGACTGTTGATCCAAGAGGGACACGCGTTAGTGGATTTTCAACTCCGAAGGATTGACATATGGAGGAAAGCAAGTGTTGAGATTTTGATGTAGGAGCATCGCTCCAACCCAACAATGCACCATCTAGACAACACATCAAGTGCACATTCAAGGAAGGGAGGGGCGCCAGCCCTCTCATTTTAAATTTTAGAAAGTAATTAAATGTTTGTAAGGATGGAAGATCCAAATCGATGCCTTTGTGAAGATAGTAGATAGAGTCTCCTTTAATGGTTGACGGGATGATAAGATCTAGATCCTATTCGGACTAGACAGCCATTGAATGTAATTCATTGTAAATTAATGAGAGTAGGTATCTTGGAGCGAAGAGCTCGAGGAGCCCCTTTTGGTAGAAAATATCTTTGTATATATATTCATTAGGGAGAGAGGCAGATAGATTATAATATAGAGAGATAGGAGAGAGACCCGAGACGTTGTTACAGTCCAAGCTTTGTACACATTGTAATCAGATATTTATGTTAATGAGAAAAGAGTAGTTTTTCCTACACATGATTATGTGTGTTCTTGTGTCTTCCATAAATGACTTTTATGTGTTTATATGCATATGTTGTATAAGTATGTTAGGTTCCATCTGCAGGGATAGACGAAAGTCTCTGTCTGAGAGTTTTTTTATTTCAGTCTGGGTTCTTTGTGGCTTCATGCAAGGGGTTGCATGACAGAGTACTGAGGACACTGTGAACCAGTGAAAATGTGCACATTTGAGTTCTGTGGAATTCAGGAAAAGGCATGCCAGGAAAGCATGTTGGAGGAGTCATAAAATCAAGGGAGAAGCCTCAAGTTTGTTGAATACCTTGAAGGTAAGACTGTGCAGAGAAGGGCACAGAGGGAAGACAAAACTACTGAGAGTTTTGTAGAGCTCTGCCAGTAGGGCATCGAGAGAGTGCAAGGAGTGCACCAAGGAACCCTATTTCGAGTTCAGAGATAAGGGAAGTGTTGGAGGAAGACACTTACAAAGTTGTTAAATACTCTGTAGGCTCAGCAAGGCATGTTTGAGCAGAAGTCACCAGGAGGGTGCTTATATCATTTCAAGGAGAGAAAGGAGACAGAGTTGTTAAGCACTCTAGAGGAATACCTATGAAAGGGATGCACCAGACCAACACCCAAATGAAGTGTTGATAGACAGTCTCTTGGAGGTTAGTCAAGCACAAGTATTTTGCAAGGGACCGAACTGTTTCAATTTCCTAAGCTCAGGAGGAATAGTTCCTTTTGTGCATAGAGTCCCAATAGAAAGGAACAAAAGACCAAAACTCTTTGAAGTCCAAGCCTCAGACAAAGATCAGGAAGGACAGAAAAAAAATGTGCAAGGATCCTGTAAGGAGTTGTAGAGGTCGAGAAACCCTTAGAGGTTTCAGAGTGAAGAAAGATCTGGAGGAATAGCATGAAGCTGCGCATAGAGCACAAGGAATGTGCTAGGGCTGAGGCTGAGTTTCGTTGCCAAAGCTCAGGAGGGATAGCATTTCCAAAATGCAGGCGAGACCCAAAGTTGCAGGGCTTGCAGGAGGTAGATTGAAGGCCGAGGGCTTTGAAATGTCGAAGTCTTCCAAGTCTAGGAAAAAAGGTGCCAAAGCTCAGGAGGAGGAGCACAATTGTCGTTGGATTGAGCAAAGGGAAGATCTGGACCGTTGGAACCCACGTCTAAATAATGAGAAGAGGGTGCAGGAGGAACAGAGCTCTGTCGTCATATCTGAGTGCTAGGACCAACATCCATTGGATCCAGCTAAAGGTGAATGAGGTTTAACTCCCTGAGAGTGCACAGGAGAGAGAACTTTGCAAAGTCCTGAAGTTCTAAAACCATCAGAACCGTCCATCATCCAAGTAGATAGGTGGAAGCAGATCTGGAAGCTTGGGAAATTGGGTATCGAAAGATCAGAGGTGAGGAGTCTTTCATCTTTGTGAAACGTGAAGTCCCGATACAAGAAGGAATAGATCAGATTGTTGGATCGCGAGAGCGTGTGGACCGTTGATATGGCGTCGGGGTTTTGGATATCAGGAGAATGAAGGTGAACCGCATTGGGGATTCCTGATACGTGAAATCCCGAAACACCTTTTGAGTTGGCACTTGGTTTTTCCATCGTCATAAGTTAGAGGGGCCTAGACAGAGGATATAACACCCAGAGAAAATATAGTTGATCGAAATATCAGGGATCATGAGTTTGGGAAGAAAGGATTCAAGAGCGAATCTCATGCGGAAATCCTGAAGTCATGAAATGCGACGCACCATTTAGGTTAAGCCTGTGGTCACATGAGCAGAGGGAGCTAACGGTCATTAAGCCCTTTTCAAAGTTTCGGGAGTCAGGGGTGGCTCATACATCGAAGTCCCGACATGTGAAGTCTTGAAACACTTTTTGTGTAGGTGTGTGGTCACAGCCCGTGGTTGTATGAGAGAAGGAGCTTACGCCTGGTGCTTAATCGCGCAGGAAGAGTTTTATAACAGGACTTGTGGTATAAGTGTCGAAGGTTCCAATAGGGAATCAAAGAGCCATTTCTGCTCAAAGGAATTTGAACGATCCTTGAATAGGAGGTCAGAGGACCCTACCATGGTAGAGGTAGGTAGGGGGTCTACGTCATGTGGAATCAGAATGAGAATTTTCATCTGTAGATTTTAGGTGGAAGAGAAGAGGAAGATAGGGTGTTGATGCTATGTTGAGATCTATTTGCATGTAGGAAGCAGACAATTGACAGCCAGGTGGGTTGAAACTAGAGAGGAAAAAGATGGCTACTAAAGGCCATGAGTGTGGTCTAAGAGAAGACTGCCATCAGAAAAGAACGGCTGAGGTATTCAAAGAGCTTAGTGAGATAAGAGCACAGATGGAGAATCTTGCATTTAAAATGCAGCAGGATGCAAAAACGCATTGGGTGTATGAGTGGCCCATGAAGAAGAAGGTGAAGTGGTACGTTTCGAAATTATTGGCCAGAGGATAGAAAAAGTTGTTGAGAATGTGGATGAGGTATGTTGAAAGCCTCATAGGTGAAGAAGATATGGTTCATATATGTGAGCCAGAAGCTAGGAAGAGCCTCAGTGATGATGAGGAGAGGAGATCAGAGAAGGGTCTCAAAAACTGCCAGGTGAGCAATGAGGAACTTTCAGGTTGCTTAGAAGGAAATGAGATGCGATCATTGGAGGATATCATAGACTGCTAGGAGAGAAGGGCAGAAGTCCTAGATATCTAGGTGGGCAAGGGAGAGTAGATGAGACTATCTAATAGTCTC
The DNA here is from genome assembly GCA_900067695.1 of Picea abies. Lineage (NCBI taxonomy): Eukaryota > Viridiplantae > Streptophyta > Pinopsida > Pinales > Pinaceae > Picea > Picea abies. The sequence continues at coordinate 5,745 of CBVK0100043398.1, read as the reverse complement.
ATGAACTTAGAGGTGAGTTTAGATCAACAAAGAGTGTTGATAGAGAGGGAAGATCAGAGGAGTTTTCTAATCATTAGGGGAATTCAGATATTCCTGCCAAGTATCCCATTTAAGGCCACAACGCATGTTGTAGATGCAGCAGTAGGAGAAGGAAAACCAGCAGAGACTATCATAGAGGAAGAATAAATGGAGCAGACATCAGAATCTGCCTCAACAAAAGAAGATCATGTAGTTAAGATGTTTACTCCATGGGAGAAGGAGTTAGAGATGTTGGAGGATTGGTTGAACCATCCAGAGCCAGTAGATGACTTCCATGAGAATACAGTCATGCGGATTTTGGGAGAAGAGTATTCAGTAGAATTGCTCAAAATTTTCAGCCAGGAAGCTAGACAGATTATGACTGTAGCACTGAGGCCTGCAGCAGGAGATGAATTAGAATTCCAGTCTGGGGAGCAGCTGGAAGACGTTGGATATGAACCAACAGAGGAACTGGAAGAAGCTAGTTTTCCAGAGGAAGAAGCTGAGCAGCAACTCAGTAATGAGACTGCATAAATGGAGCTTGCAGTAGGGTGGAAAGCTAAATCCACGAGAGATGGAGAAAACAACAAGGGGGACCAAGATGATCCACCCATTGATAAAGAGGAGCTGCAGCAGAATAGTCAGCTTAAAGAGAGCCAGCCACTAGAGTAGTTGGACAGGGAGATAGAAGAGATAAGAAGGATGATGTTGAGGTCAGTAGCAGAAACTACCAGTGAGGAAAATCTTAGCAGAAGGAAGTCTGCCATAGTAGCAGGGAAGAAGCGGTAGCAGCAACAACAAAGTAGTGGAGTAGATGGATAGCTCCAAAGAACAGTTTTGGATCCAAGTGGATTTCAACAGAGCCAGGAAGTTCATGAGCAGGAGCTCATAAAAATTTTCACAGCAGTGGAGTATGATGCAGGAACATCACGCCAACCCAGCAACGCGCCAACTAGATAGCACATCAAGCATGCATTCAAGGAAGGGAGAGGCACCAACCCTCTCATTTTAAATTTTAGAATGTAATTAAATGTTTGTAAGGCTGCAAGAGCCAAATAGATGCCTTTGTGTAGATAGTATATAGAATCTTTGTTAATGGTTGACAGGATGATAAGATCTAGATTCGATTCGAACTAGACAACCATTGAATGTAATTCATTTTAAATTAATGAGAGTAGGTAGCTTGGAGGGAAGAGATCGAGGAGACCCTTCTGGTAGAAAAGAACTTTGTATCTAGATTCATTAGGGAGATATGTAGATAGATTAGAAGATAGAGAGATAGGAGAGAGAGACGAGACTCTGTTGCAGTCCGAGCTTTGTACACATTGTTATCAGATATTTATGTTAATGAGAAAAGAGCAGTTTTTCTTGCACATGATTATGTGTGTTCATGCATCTTCCATAAATGCCTTTTATGTGTTTATATGCATATGTTGTAGATGTATGTTAGGTTCCATCTACAGGGATAGACAAAATTCTCTTTCTGAAGTTTTTTGTATTTCAGTCTGGGTTCTTTGTGGCTTCATGCAAGGGGTTGTGTGACCAAGTATTGAGGACTTTGTGAGCCAGTGCAAGTGTGCACATATGAGTTCTATGGAATTTAGGCAAAGATGTGCTAGGAAGGCACACCATAGGAGTCATAAACTCAAGGGAGAAGCCTCAAGGTTGTTGAATACCTTGAAGGTAAGACTGTGAAGAGGAGGGAACAGAGGGAAGACAGAACTACTAAGGGTTCTGTAGAGCTCTGCTAGGAGGGCATCAAGAGAGTGCAAGGAGTGCACTAATGAACTCTATTTTGAGTTCAGATATAAGGGAAGTGTCGGAGGAAGACACTTACAAAGTTGTTGAATACTATGTAGGCTCAACAAGGCATTTTTTAGAAGAAGTCACCAGGAGGGCGCTTATATCCTTTCAAGGAGAGAAAGGAGATGGTGTTTTTGAACACTCATGAGGAAGACCTATGTAAGGGATGGACCAGACCAACACCGAGATGAAGTGTTGATAGACAACCACTTGGAGGTTAGTCAATCACAAGTAGTGTGCAAGGGAGCGAATTGTTTCAAGTTTGTAATCTTATGAGGAATAGTACCTTTTTCACATAGAGTCCCAACAAAAAGGAACAACAGGCCGAAACTCTTTGAATTCCAAGCCTCAGACAAAGCTCAGGAAGGATATCACAAAAACATGCAAGGATCCTGCAAGGAGTTGCAAAGGTCGAGAAACCATTTGAGGTTTCAGAGTGAGGAAATCTCAAGAGGAATAGCACGAAGTTGCACGTAGATCACAAGGAATGTGCTAGGGTCGAGGCCAAGTTTCATTTCCAAATCTCAGGAGGGATAGCGTTTCCAGAATGCAGGCAAGACCCAAATTCCCAGGGCTCGCAGGAGGTAAATCGAAGGTCGAGGCCTTTGAAATGTCTAAGTCTGGGAAGAAAGGTACCAAATCTCAGGAGGAGGAGCATAGTTTCCATTGGATCGAGTAGAGGAAAGATACGGACCATTGGAACCCATGTCCAGATAAAGAGAAGAAGGCGCAGGAGGAACATATCTCTGTCATCATATCAGAGCGCTAGGACCAACAGTCGTTGGATCCAACTAAAGGTGCATGAGATTTAACTCCCTAAGAGTGCACAAGAGAGCGGAGTTTGTGAAGTCTCGAAGTTCTGAAACCATCGAAACCGTCCATCGTCCAGGTAGACAGGTGGGAGCAGATCCGGAAGCTCGGGAAATTGGGTATCAGAAGACCAGAGGTGAGGAGTCTTTTGACTTCAAGAAACGCAAAGTCCTGATACAAGAAGGAATGGATCAGACCTTTGGATAGTAGGAGCGTGTGGACCATTGATATGGCATCGAGGTTTTGGAGATCGAGAGAATGGAGGTGAACCGCATCACGGATTCTCAATACGCGAAATCCTGAAACACCTTTTGATTTGGCACTTGGTTTTTCCATCATCATAAGTTAGAGGGGCCTAGCAAGAGGAGCTAGCATCGAGAAAAAATATCATCGATCAGAACATCAGGGATCAGGAGTTCAGTAAGAAAGGAGTTATGAGTGACTCGCATGCGTAAATCTTGAATTCACGAAATGTGATGCACTTTTTAGGTTAAGCCTGTTGTCATGGGAGTGGTCACATGAGCAGAGGGAGCTAACGGTCGCTAATCCCTTTTCAGAGTTTCAGGAGTCGGGGAGTCAGGGGTGGCTCATATGTCTAAGTCTCGACATGAGAAGTCCCAAAACAATTTTTGTGTAGGCGCGTGGTCACAGCCTCTGGTTTCATGAGAGAAGGAGCTTACACCTGGTCCTTATTCATGCAGGCAAAGTTTCATAACAGGACCTGTGGTTATAAGTGTCGAAGGTTCCAGTAGGGAATCAAAGAGCCATTTCGGCTCAAAGGAATTTGAACGATCCTTGATCGAGAGGTCAGTAGACCCTGCCGAGGCAGAGGTAGGTAGGGGGTCTGTGTCATATTTGAAAATCTTGAAGCCCGGATCACGAAATAAATCATAGCCATTGATTTAGGAAGGTTAGATTTGATCCACAGATCGTGAAAGAAAAAATTTAAACCATCCATTTAGGGGAACCATTAAGATCATGAGATCGATGGTCCCATCACATTGCGGGGATTGAATATTCTCAAACTTTAAAAATTTGAAGACGGGCCACAATCGAAACCATAGTTTTGGAGAAAGGACACATGGAGGCTCGAGGTAAATAGCGGGGAAAAATGTAGTTTGATACAAACCACCTTTGGAAGCACTCGAGATCTTCGCCCAAGGTCATATCAAGAAATAGAGCTAACGCTCACTAGATCGATATCATAAAGTGCCTTTTGAATAGGCATTTGGTCACCGATGATGGTCACGTGAAGGAAGGGGCTTAGAATCCAAAGAATCCAAAAACGACTGACGGTAACTACAAGAGAAGATGAAGAGTTGCGACTACCAAAGAAGCCAGAGAATCTCAAGATAATGCCCACTAATGATGAACAGATTCATAATAACCACCAGAGAATATGAAGAGTTTGAATGATGATCAGGCAAAGGACTCGAGGTGAGAAAGACATGCATAACAGAGAAGATAGAGTGTTTTTTCGATAGTTATGCATGTGGGTAGAATGTGACCATGTACAGGACCTGATTTGGATATCAGAGGTGCAACATATAGCATGCAGAGATAGCATAGAGTATAAAGGAAGAAGAGAAGTTGAATAGAGGAATAGGAGTGCACAGAAGGAGAAAGAGCAGAGTATAGAAGCGGAACAAAGTAATAGAAGTTGGAAGAGGCAGAGGAGACCTGGAGTTGTAACAGACCATATCAGAGATAGAGAAAGTAAGTAAAATTTTTTTATGATTCAATCAGGGTGGTAGGGTGGTTCTAGGGAGGATTGAAGTCCTCTAAATTCTAGTTGGTGCTAGAAGATATTCTAGGAGTTGATGCTTCCATCTAGTGGGTGCTAGAGAAACCTGGGAGTTGGTGCTTCCATCTAGTTGGTGCTAGAGAAATCTGAGATTTGGTGTTCTCTGCAATTTGTAGCTTGCTATCATAGGTTGTAGCCTCATATTTGAGTTGGAGCTCAAAGACTTCGATGTACATGAAAGTTGGAGCTTGATTGACATCCTAAGAAGAAGAGGTTTTCACCCTTATGGGTTTCCTCATGAAAATCAGTGTCTATGTGTATTATGTGTGATTGATCAAATATTGTATATCTATGCATGTTAAGTTATTAGAAACACATTAAATAATAATCTAGAAGGAAACATAAAATAATAGGAAAAGTTTCAAGCTTATATACATAACTGATTCACCGCCCCCCTCTCAGTTATATTTTCAACAATTGGTATCAGAGTCGGCTCCTTTGATCAAAGGTAGATCCATAAGATTGAACATGACTAGTCATGATGGAAGTTCAACTAATAGACCCCCTCTATTTGATGGAACAAACTTTGCCTTCTGGAAAATAAGAATGAGAACACATTTAATGTCTTTGGGTGTTGATGTTTGGGATGTCATTGAAACGGGATATGTGAAGCCTATAGTCTTGGCCTCAAAAGATGATAAGCTAGAGTTTAGCTTTAATGCAAAATCAATGAATGCCATCCTCAGTGGACCTGTTGAAGCCCATTTTGTCAAATTCATGCACTGTGATTCAACAAAAGTTATGTGGGACAAGCTGATAAGCAGTTATGAAGGTAATGAAAAGGTGAAAGATGCAAAACTTCAAACTCACGGACTGAAATTTGACCAGTTAAAGATGGATGAAGATGAAAATATCAGTAAGTACTTCTTACGTATAGAATAACTTGTCAACACTATGAAAGTCCTAGGTGAAACAATAGATGAATCTTTTCTAGTCCATAAAATATTAAGATCTCTTCCTGATAGATTTAACTCAAAGGTCTCTGATATAGAGGAAATAACTGATCTCAAAACATTGACACTAAATCAACTTCTTGGAACCCTAATTGCTTATGAAATGAGAATCACCAAAGTTAAATCCACTACAAGAGAGACATCTTTTAAAGTAGAGAAAAACACAGATTCCGATATAGATGAGATTGAAGCAAATTTTGTGAGAAGACTGAAGAAAGGATCAGACAAATACAAAGGTAAACTTCCCTTCAAATGTTTCAACTATGGAAAGATAGGTCATTTTGCATATAAGTTTCCTCGCAAAAGAAAGGATGTGAGATCAGACATATGATGATGAAGAGAAGCACAAACACAAGA
>CBVK0100043397.1:0-25786 GCA_900067695.1 Picea abies | reverse complement strand
GGAATGGAGATTAAAAGAGATCGTGCAAATAGGAAACTCTGGTTGAATCAGAGAAAATATGTTGAGACTATATTGCAGAGGTTTAATATGCATGGAAGTAAACCGGTCAAGGTTCCTATTCCTATAGGTGTAAATTTATCTATAGATCAATTTCCCAAGACACAGGAAGAAGAAGAGGACATGTCCCATGTTCTATATGCCAATGTGGTTGGTAGTTTGATGTATGCAATGGTCTTTACTAGACCGGACATTGCACATGTAGTGGGAGTTTTGAGCAAGTATATGTCAAAACTAGGGAAGGAGCATTGGACAATAGTAAATAGGATCTTTAGGTATCTTCGTGGCACTACCAATTATGGATTGTGCTACCAAGGAAGACCAGGATTAGATAGAGTGGTGGACATGCATGGTTTTGTTGATGCAGACTAGGCTGGAGATCTGGATCACAGAAGATATACAAGTGGGTATGTGTTTAACCTATTTGGAGGAGCAATCAGTTGGATGAGAAAAAGACAAGTTGTAGTGGCACTCTCAACTACAGAAGTTGAATACATGGCAGCCACTCATGCAAGCAAGGAAGTAGTATGGTTACAGAGATTGTGTTTAGGTATTGGGTTGGTACAACAAGAAGTGAGATTATATTGTGACAGTCAAAGTACAATATTCTTGGAAAAGAACCTAGCTTATCATTCAAAGACAAAGCATATTGATGTTCAATATCACTTTGTGAGAGACATGGTTGAAGAAAAGAAGGTGTTGTTGGAAAAGGTTGACACTTTGAAGAATGTTGCAGATTCATTGACAAAGTTTGTGAGCACAGAAAACTTATCCTGGTGTAGAGTAGCAATGGGAATTTCTTCCCTGTATTGTTGACTATATAATCCAATGGGCCCCTGGATGCAAAGAAAACAACAAGTAGGAGAATGATGGGTATATGTTATATTCTTTGCATGTGTGTGTGTGGGTGCGTCAGATTCGACAACTACGTCTGATGATCCCTCTTTGTGTTGTGTGTGTCAAGCACTTCCTACGGGGGTCCCAAGGGGGCCAAGTATGCCCCCCCTGGTTACACACAACGTTCGGCACTGGGCAGTAGCCCGGGGCAACGCCCCAAAATTTTGTTTTTGGGTGGTTTTTGCTATTTTTAGTGGTTTTCTAAATTAATCTCAGATTAAGGGATTAGGGTTTTGGTATCTATGGAATACCTAAAAACATTGTATATATTGTATGGTGAATGATGAAATTAATATAATGAAGAGTTGAAAGGTTTTCCCCGGTTGAGGGTTTCTGGTATAAATCTTTGTTTACTATGTGTATGAGCCATTGACTAATTTTTGTTTTGCTTAAGAATCTATATCCATTTCTTTACTTCATAGGTTTAAACTTACAAGAAGGAGATATAATGGTTCAAACCTCATTCCCTGATGGTTGTCCTTGCATATTGTTGGTTGATGTAGATCTAGAGATCCATCTCCATCTCCTACAACCTTCTTCCTACACACAATAAGACAAAAAATACCCATCTCAAGACTCTTCAAGAAATAGGAATGTTGAATCTAAGCTAGATCTAACCTAATCCACTCGAGGAAAGATCAAATCTACCATTTATCAACATGCATAACTGAATACAACAGTAATGGAAGGGGAAAACCATGCAAGTCTATATTATTAAGTGGATAACATTACATCAACCAATTTTTATCTCAAATGTTGATTGAATCCTCTCCTCGTTCCTTCCTCCAACTCCTCCTTGGCCCTCACACAAGAAAGGAAAAATCAGAGCTGAAGGTTGAAGGTCTGCTTAAGCACTCTTAAACTCTACAACATAATTTTACTTCTCCAATTCTTCCTCCCCTTATCCCTTGGAATGAATTCCTTTTATATTTTGATGAGGAGACTAGAGGATGCTTCTAGATCTCTATAACTTAGTGAAATATGATTCTAGTATGAGTTCACAAGATCCTCATGTGATCTTAACAAATCACCTAGCAATGATCTCCTCATAACTCATCAAATCTAGAAGTTGAAAGGGGAGGTTGCGGGTTGCCAATGATGTAACTGGCGACTGATCACACCTTGTCAGTGGTTCAACATGCTACTGGTCACACCTTGCTAAGCATGCAAGGTGATACCTCTCTCAACATATGATAAATCCAAGGCATAAAAGTGTGTTTGAGTGTGTCAACATCAGTACGTCTTCCATGTGTCTCAAGGGTGGAAAATAAAGCTATAAAAATGGGACAACCAATCTCAATTAATATTTATAGTGTAATAATTTAAACAAGGTCAAATTATACTCTATTGAAAATATATTCTATCAATCAATTTTCCCTTTCACTTATTGTTCTTGTTGCATAGACCATAATATGATTTATTTTTTCTCCTCAACATGAAATTGTGTTTTTTTATGTGGTATATGGGTGTGAACTAGTTATAAACCCCACGACATTTCATGAAGTTGTTGTCCTTCCATCAATATAGATAGATGTATCTTTGATTTGATTCTTTTCTTTTCCACTATCATAATTTTTTGAAATTCCATATATCTACTTGCTCTTCACATATTTTGTCAAGATCATCCAATATTTGTATTTGTACAATGGATCAACATACTCCATCAATTCAACGTTGCATATGTATGGAACGTTTACACCATCCATGCAAAATTTGTAGCCATGTATTGAAAATGGAACAATGCAATATGTGTACCATTAAGTACAAATTGTGTCCAAATCAAGGAGTGGGTTGGGTTTCCACTTCTTGACAAGATGCTTAAACTACGTTGGCACATCCATATCATCCTATATCTTATCCTCATAATAGGAATTCCCTCCTTTGGCATGAAAATAGTCCATACATTCGAAAAAATCCCTTGATAAGATCACCTCTAGTTGATCTCACACTCGATTCTCCTTCCCCTCTCTCATTCGAACTATCATCAATATTGGAAGAAAGATATGAAATACATCTATTTGTTTCTACCTACATCAAATTAATGTATGCATAGACACAATATTCTATCGATTCTAAAATGGTAAGAAAAAAGAAACAAAACCATAGGCATGGAATAATGAAAGAACAAGAACCACACCTTTTGTTTCACTACAGAGCATGCATCATTATCAATACACATGGATATTGGTTTTGCAATAATATCATTGGCATGCTTGAATATATATTTGGAAGACTCGAACCTATGAGAGAAAGGCATATTTTCCTACTTTTAGAAGGTGGTGTGCTATTAGTTAAATTTGCAAGACAAGATTTCATCCGTCGGAGGAAGAAATAAGAAACAATTAACCCAAACGCTTGTAATAAATAGAGAATGAGAAACCCACCTTTTGTTTCACTATGATACATGCCAAACCAGGATAAGTACTATGATTTTTCAATGATCGACTCATAATAATGTTTTCATATATCTTTAAAAGAAAAATATATGGGAGGAACACATCTTGGCCTACTTTCAAGCAATGGCATGGTAACATTTACATTTTCAAGATAAGATTCCATCCATGGAAGAAGAAATAAGAAACAATTAACCCAAAGATTTAATATAAAAAAACAATGAGAAATCCACCCTTCCTTTCATTGTAGTCCATGTAGGATTAGGATAAGTATTGTACATGGATATTTCTTTTGCAACAATCTCATTAGAATGCTTCTGTAGATCCTTAGAACACTCAAATTTATGGTAGGGGGTATATTGGCCTACTTTTAGAAAATGGTGTTATATTGTTTCAAAATTAAATAGAAGATTTTGTTGTGGGAGGAAACTATAAGTAAGAAATAATTAATTGAAATTCTTATAATAAACAATGAACAAGAACCCCACCTTTTGTTTATTTGTAGTGTTTTCCACATGTTGATCAATATTGTATATGACTTTGTTTTTTTGAAATGATCTCATCAGAATGCTTCCATATATCTACAGAAGACTCAAATCTATGGGAGAAGGGTATATTGACATACTTTTAGACAATGTTGTGTTGTTAGTTAGTTTTTTTGTTCCCGTGCTCTCCATAAATTTATAAACATTTGACAAAACCCTAAGAGGATACTCTTCTTTGCATTATTACCCAAAAAAGGAAAGAAAAACACTATAGTTTCAACAATGGAAAGGTTTATTCATGGTCATAATGGAAAAATCAATATGTGGAATTGTTAAATGTACTAGTTGATCACATTTTATCAATTTGTGCAATGGCTAGACAAATTATTAAGGTTGGTATGTTATTATGCACATGAAAAACTTGGATTTGTGTTTATAAACCTTTGGACCATTGACTATTTTTCTATCAAAACACATCCCTCAAAACATAATCAACACATGGAGCCATCAGAACAAACATAGTGATTGAATATAGTTTTATTCCCTAAACTTGCATAATTATGGATTTACTTACCTTGTTATAGCATTAATAAATCAACACACATGGGAATAACAATAAATATGGTGATTGAGTTGGATTTTATTCCTGGAACTTGCATTTAAGTGGATCTTCTTACCTCGTTATAGAGCTAATAAATGAAAACACATAGGAAAAATACTAAACATGGTCACTGAGTTGTGTTTTATGTTCTATGTTCTAGAGAAAATCAGCATGCACAAGTTGAACACTAATTATTCATTTAATCCAATTGGAAATTTTCACATGGAATATTTTTAATCCAAGATATTTATGAAGGATGAGACAAGTAAACAATTATAAACATTGATAAAGACGCCATCTATATGGTAGCATTATAGCATATGTTTGAGATATGAAATATAATGATCCTTCAAAAATCCATATACCACCTAATCATCTTGATATATCTAGAGGAACTTATGGAGAAAGTCCTTGTAGATTATTAGGGTGATGTAGTTGAAAAAAAAAAAACATGTTATTCAATTCAAACAACATGCCAATGTAATGGTGGATCCCCATTTTATAACAAAATTTAGTTCTAGGATAGTATTCATCAATGGTGTCGAGTTAGTGGTAACCACTAAAATTTTCTATGAAAGAATAACACTTTTTTACTTATAAATGTGCAAGGATGCCATATTAAAAGGATTAGGGAAATGAGGGTGTCATTTAGATAGCTTTTTGAGCACACAAAAGTTGACACAAAATACATTATGTGCAGGGATTAACACATCATGGTCGGATACTTAAGAGATCAAATAACATGCTAATGTGTAATCAAACCTCCTTAATTATGGCATGGACACAATCAATGTTATGATCTAATTAACTATTGAAATCGACACAATCAATGTCATGACCTAATTAACTACTGAAATGGACACAATCAATGTCATGATCTAATTAACTACTGAAAGTAATAAATAATAACTAGATCTGTGCAATAAAGTATAATAACATTCATTATTAACTCAACCATATCACTATTCTACTCTAACTAAATGTGATAAATAGAATGATAATTAGAACACAATTTCTTAAGACAAATATTTTGTTGTCTATCAAATAAATAATAAATATATTTACATTAGTATAATATGTAGATTTTCCTTAGAACTTGGTCTAATCGAGTAAGTAACTAATTATTGCATCACATTACACTACTTAAGTCCATACATCAACTTGTAAGGTAGTATGTTACCTAAAATTGTGTATTATTTTAAATTTCCTTTTGAAAATGAAAATCGCAATATAAGCACCACTCTACTCTTACACTGTTCTATAGCTAATAAATAAGAACACATGGTGATTGAGTTTGAGTTGTGTTGTATACCCTAGAATTTCATTTTCATGGATCTACTTATCTTATTATAGATAAAATTAACACACATATCTAAATATGCTTTTAATCCAATTGGCAAATTTCACATGGAAGTCGATTATTAATCAACACTAACACTTTAATAAATTAGATTTCTGGTTAACTAAGCAGTGCACATATCTACATGTAAATGCTACAATATATAAGTGTCAAGCTACTATGCATTGAAATTATGTAAATGTAGATGTTATGTTGTGGGAAGTGTCATTTACTCGACACATACTATATCTAGACACATCCTATATCTAAAAGTGATTTTTCTTCATCCTTGCCACAACGCGTGAGTCACATTTGGATTGTTTGTTAATGCTTTCTTGGAACAACATGATGGGGAGATTAATGCATCATGATCTTTTATATGCATTACTACTAGTGTTTACACACGTGAATGATGAAAAACAAGCACACATAGATGAAAAACAAGCACACATATTTTGGCATTAAGTTGAAAATTATTATGAAATGTGTCCTCGAGAATAGAAATTGTTGATTAATACTATGTAAAAGATGTGAACTTGCTGATTAATACTATGTAAAAGATGTCACGTGAATGATGAAAAACAAGCACACATATTTTGGCATTAAGTTGAAAAATAGTATGAAATTTGACCTCGAAAATAGAACTTGTTGATTAACACTATGTAAAAGATGGATTTTATGCCTAAAGGAATATAAAATAATAACAACACTAAGCTTGAATAACCTCTAATTGTGATGAAATAAATAAAATTTTGGGCGGATAGAGAAAACCTAACTATAAATTTATCTTTAACCATTTGTAAAAGGAATGTATCTAAGTCCTAAAAACATAATACCTTGTGAAATTTGAAATGGAATAGTTTGCTGGAAGTGATAAATATGTCATGAATGGTATTGGAATGTTGGTTGGTTGTTATCTGGAAAACATAAAATGATCAATATAAATCTATCTTTAACTATTTGTAAAAGGAATGTATCTAAGTTCTAAAAACATAATACCTTGTGAAATTTGAAATGGAATAGTTTGTTAGAAGTGATAAATATGTCATGAATGGTATTGGAATGTTGGTTGGTTGTTATCTAGACAACATAAAATAATCAAACAAATTGAGATTAATCTAAAAAAAATGAAGCAATAGAGCTTCATATTATAAACTGAGAAGTTAAATCATGTCATGGAATTGTATAGATTAAAAGATTCAAAATCTTTAGCTATAATTACTAAAAAAAACTATATATAAAGTGAAATATATTGATTTACACAATCAATATGAAGAAAATTAAAATATAATTTGAAGTATAGACAATTTTTATTAAGGGAGTTTGTTTCTGAACCTAAGATTATTTCTAAGTTGGAGTTATGATTTATTGAAAGTTAAATTGAATTATAGTTAAAGTTATGGAAATAATGACTCATCATAATTTTATTGAGCAATAAATCAACACACATGAGAAGAACAATAAACATGGCAATTGAGTTGGGAATTATTGATTCGTAAACGAGAGACTTATAGTTAATTGCTTCACCAACACAAATCCTATATATAATTAACTTCTAATCTGTGTTTCTCTATCTTATGTAGAGATATATGTATTATTAATGGCTACAAGTCTTATATTCTTAGTGTATCTCGCACACAACAACTAGTTAACAATGGGAATAATAAATAGGATTATGACTGCAAAGTTCTCTATTGTTATCATTAGGTAGGCACATGAGGATTCATTGTGCATATTTTCTACATTGATTGAGATTCTTCTTGTTTTCGATGCTTTGTTCTTAAGGACCAATTGAATGACAAACCCTTTGAATCCATTTATGTAAGAACTCTATTCGAGGGTTCAAATCCAATTGCTTGTGTTTGTAATGTGCAGACATGGATACCTCCTTATTTCTTTCTCTTATAGTTGTAGGTTTTAACACCACAACAAATTTTGTATTGATCCGAATTTTAGGGGGTATATGGTCTAAATTCGGATGCAAAAGTCATAAAACTATAAAGCTAATAGATTGTCCATGTGGATCAAGGAGATGCCCACCTCCTCATTAATTAATTGGGCTAATAGGTCGCCCATATGGGTCAAAGAGAGTCCTACCTCTTCATTATTATATTTGGTTTTATTTTCCACTAATTAGTTAGTTGGGTAGTTAGATCTATTATTATAATAATAGAGACTCATTTAATGAGCTCTTCCCATTATTGTATCGGGTTTTAATTTCCACTACTTTGTTAGTTGGGTAGTTAGATTTATTATACTAATAATAGAGACTCATTTAATGAGCTATTTTTTACTTTGTCCAATGTACCAATTTGTAATGCTATATAAAGGACTAGCAAGCCTTCTCATAATATCAAGTTACTCATTTTGGCTTCTCTCATATTTCTATTGTTCATTGTGAGATTAATTAGCTCTGAGTGATTTACTAGTAATGAGTTTTAGAGGTGAGGCTCCTCTTTGAGCCTCACCTCCCAAGTACTTCATTTACATGTTTTTGGCCATGCTTCTTTTCATGCAATATTATCATTCCTAAGCTCCTCCTCTCTCGGCATTCAAGCCATCCAGATCTCAACCCCCGAGATCTGGATCAGTGGTATCAGAGTAGGTAAGCTCTCCATCGGGACAAGGGTTTGAAGCATGTTGTGGGTTCAAACATTTGTAGCAAGCACCAACCCCCTTTTGGTACTATCAGAATCGATTTGTCGAGCCATACATTTTAAGCATCACAGTTGGTCCACATGCACTACAAGGCTTTGTTTTTACCCTCGGATCTTCGTTCACCATTACAAGGAGAACCATACACTGATTCACTACATCCATACATGGATTAACTACATCTATACATGGCTCCACTAGATCCATTGGTCTACAACATTTTCAACAAATTTGTAGGGTTTCCATGCTACCCACGAAGGTTCCACAACCTCTACAACAACCACTCTACAAACCCTTGGCATCCTTTTGTGGCCCTCTACACTCATCCAAATTCAAAGAGTTGTTGCAACCTCTACCCAAAATTTCAAAGGCTCTTCCATAGCTCATTGGAAATATCTCTTCAATATCTCAAATGGGTATTTCGCATAAACTCATTTGGCTTCCTGGTTTGAGAGATATCATCAATTGAATTTCAACATGTATTTGACCCAAGGAGGTCGCGCGTACCACAATATTCAACGGAATTTTTCTCCTTGATCAGGAAAATACAAAAGGAGTTCCACATAATTCTAAAAATATCTCTTCAATATCTCAAATGGGTATTTCACGGAATCGCATTTGGATTCGTGGTTTGAGAGATATCATTGATTTAATCTCAGAATGTATTTGACCCAAGGAGGCCGCACGTACCACCATATTTAAAGGTCTTTTTCTCCCTACTCAGGAAACTACAAAAGGAATTCCACGTATTGATGGAAATATCTTTTCAGTAGTTGAAATCGGTCTTCGACAAAATTGGATTTCATCACTTGTAGCAGAAGTTACGAATAGATTTGTAGAAGGATGTTCACAACCCCCAAAGTCACGATTTTCCCATATTTTTTTTTTTAATTTTGGGATTTCTTTATTTTTCTACCCATGTACAATGTTATTGTCAACTAGGTTATGGGTTAACCACACAAAACCCTTCTCTCCATTGGGTATTTTCACATTGTGATCATAATGGTATGATAATGGAGTTTCTTTTTTTAGCATGGGTGAAATGACGGGGACAATCATTTTCTAAGGGGGAAGGAATGATCGGAAATTTAGGGGGTATATGGTCCAAATTCAGATGCAAAAGTCATAAAAATATAAAGCTAATATATTGACCATGTGGATCAAGGAGATGCCCAACTCCTCATTAATTAATTGGGCTAACAGGTTGCCCATATGGGTCAAAGAGAGCCCCACCTCTCCATTGTTGTATTAGGTTTAGTTGGGTAGTTAGATCTATTATTATAATAATAGAGACTCATTTAATGAGTTATTTTCAATATTGTATCAGGTTTTATTTTCCATTAATCAGTTAGTTGGGTAGTTAGATCTATTATACTAATAATAGAGACTCATTTCATGAGCTCTTTTTGACTTTGTCCAATGGTCCATTTTGTAATGCTATATAAAGGCCTAGAAAACCTTCTCATAATATCTAGTTGCACATTTTGGCTTCTCTCATATTTTCTATTGTTCATTGTGAGATTAATTAGCTCTGAGTGATTTACTAGTAATTAGTTTTAGAGGTGAGGCTTCTCTTTGAGCCCCACCTCCCAAGTACTTCATTTACATGTTTTTCTTCATGTTTCTTTTCATGCAATATTGGCATTTATAAGCTCCTCCTCTCTCGGCATTCAATCCATCCAGATATCATCCCCTGAGATCTGGATCATGTATGCACAAATTAAACTCCAAAAATCTACTTATCAACAATCCAAAAACAAAGTAGCCAATTACTTCAGCCTAAAATCCAAACCAACAATAAGCACAATGCATGGTTCTAGCAATGAGGTGGAACAAGCTTCAACTTAAACTTTTAATACAATGCAAAACTCACATACATATACATTGTCTTCTCAAGAAAAAGGAGTGCTAAGAATGGAGCTTCACATGTAAAGAGCAAATGCTAGGTTCACAAAACATTCATAATAGATGGTATGTCTCATTCAACACCCATCCTTCCACATTTCTTGTGCTTACAATCATACTCCAATTTATATTTATCTTGTACACCATTAATTCAACATGTATGAGACAAAAAACAATTATACCACATCTAAAATGGATTCTTAAGATGAATGGAATATCATAAGAATTGTTTCCATACACAATTATTTTATAAGTCATAAAATATGTATTTATAAGTAAGGTTCCTCCATGTATATATGGGAATGAGATAAACAAACTTTCCTTGAATGTAATGACTAAGTAATCCAAAAATGTATTGACCAACGTAGCCTTGAGGTATTGTAGGTATCATCCTATGTTATTGGTTAATTTAATACATTCACTCTTAGCACACACCTCTATCCTTCAACGCATGTGATGCATAGGGAGATGAGAATGCCATGCCAGACATGTACAATTTGTACAACATGTGTACAACACCGAAACAAATTGTCGGTATCTTCTAGAGAGATTATAGAGTAATGTATGGACACCTAGAGGATATCTAGACAATGTATGATCATGGGAAAGATCCTTAGACTATGCAAATGGAGAAGGAGTGGGATAACTCAGGAGAAATCTTCCCTCCTATGTGTCTTTTCCAGTGGTGCGGTTTTAAATTTTTGTCCAATCCATAACTTTGGTCGATTTTCTGAGCATCTGGTTTGGTTTAAAATGGGGAAAAACCCATGGGGTAAGGTTTTGTAATGCATGGAACTCTGATCGTGCGAAACTCAGGCTACCCCTAAAAATTTGGTCGGATTTAGGCCCATTTTTTTTCCTAAAAAGCGGGTTTGTTTGCTCCCGAGTTAGCCTACTCTAAATGGATAAGGCATGTGTATGCTTTAACAAGACTAAATTTTCTCAACCTTCATATATAGAATTAGAAAGTAAGTTAGTTAATTGTAATAGCTAGTTTCTAACGACCATAAATCTTATAATTCAACAAGAATAAACAAATGTGATTACAGAGTTGTTGCCTATCACAGAGTGTTCATGGAAAATGAATTTATAAGTAAATATAATGTATTACCATGGAATCAATCCAATTACTAGTATTATTTTAAACATCTAGAAACAACAATAACTCAAGCACGGTAATTAAAATAGACTTCCATCATTGAAAGGCATTGAATTTCACCTAGGGAAACCCAAAGGAAAAAACCCCAACATCGAATGGTTGTTCAATTTTCATTTTAGCAATCTCTCGTTATAATGCAACTCGTGGTTCTATGGCCATTTAGTAATTTACACAACTTCTTCTCCTTTACAATGTCTCCTCCGAGCCAACAAATACCCTTTAAGAGTGAAAGTACAAGAAGAAATAGGGATAGTTGTGATAATGTGAAGACCAATAGCTTGACCTTTAGTTTCTCATTCCTCCGTCTTTTATCTCCTATTTTCAAATATTTTATTTTATTATTTTTTTCCTCTCTTTTGTCACATTTACTTTTACATTTGCAATGTGTTTAATAGTTTATCTAGACTTCATTAATTACCAAATTACATTTGCAATTACTAAGCCTTACAACCATTTGCATGTTCGAATCCATTTTGGATCATACCTCTCCATAGAGAGGCTTTTTTGTCTCCAAAAGCTTAGCAGAGACCAATCTGGATCAGTGTGCCTTTTGTCTACTTCTTTAGAACATGGCTATAAATTTGGCTCTTGGTTGTAGCTCCAAACCTAGCTTTGCCTCTGGCTTATGGCGCTATCTACTAGCTCAATTTTTGGCTATGGATTTGGCTCTAGTTCGTGGCTCACTTTTTCACATAGTGTAGAAGTCTTCTCATTGAATCTCATCTCTAAGCATCTTCATATTTGAACCTTCACTCAAAATTCATTCACATCTTTAGCATGAAATTCTCTTACATTCTCAGACTTGGAGATGGTTTATCTCAGTAGCCAATGAAGGACAAGTCATATTTAGGTTACTTTTTGTTCAATGAGATCCTAATAGTTATGCCATCACACAAAAATTCCATGAAAGGAAGTGTGGAATGCCCTCTTCTGCTATGATCAATTACTTCCTAGCATGGAAATGATTTTCTGCATCAAAGTCTGCAATCTTCATATTTTGCAGTTTGTCAATTAGAATTCTTCCATTCTTATACTAAAAAAGAGACATGTATAACTTTGTTCAAGCGGTGTGTGAGTGATTCACTATTGCACTTTCTATCACCATGGGAAAGAAATCACATGCATTGAATGAAATTTTACATGCCCCTACATGCCAGTTGTAGGAGACTTTGAACATTGGTAAGCTATTTCACTAGATGGTGAGTCATTCTTCAACCAAATTACAATGAAAGAAAGACCATACCATGCTTGAGATCCTTCTCTCCTCTCTCTTGCTTCCATAGAACAACTAATTGATTCACTGTTGAGGTTGACCTCTTGTGATGCTACAACTCCTTGGACAATGTTTTCTCCTTGGGATGGAGATGCAAGGAACTCTTCATCCTCCTTACACATCACTCTCCACACTCTTCTCTTGGTTGTGTGGTTTCTATGGTGAATCAATTGATGAATCCATTGACACTTTTCTTCCTAATGGGCACTCAACTTGCAATGGTGGAAAAATTTCTTGGCACTACTATATGGGTTGCTTGACATATTCCATTTATTCCTATGCATTTGAATTTGTTGTTGGTTTGGGGAATTTTTCTTCATGCCATTCCTCCTTTGAATAAATATGGGGTGTGGCATGTGTCTTGCTTCTCCCAACAAGATGCTTCAAGATAAGATTTATTCCCATAGAATGAGCATGCATCTAAGTACCAACAATTGGTAGTGTTATGGCCTTTCCTATTGCAATAGTGTCAAATAAGGATGTCTTGTTTGATGCATACTTCTTGCTTTTCATCTTCTTGTTACAGTGGATCTTCTCACCACTTCTTCTAAGTGTTGGTGCAAACTGAGTCTTTACACTTTCCTCACTGCTTCCCTTCTTCAATCTGCCATAAGAAGGATGGAGTGAAAGTGTGATTCCCTCTTGCTTCATTGTTTCTCTTCTTCTAATGAGCGAGACAACTATTTCATGTATTTTGACTTCACAAAAGTGGTCTTCAAGGTCATGGTATTTTTCTCTCTACCATCAAAACCTAGGATTTCATGCTTGACCCTCGTTGTAGCTACAATGGGACCTATGATTCCTTGTCTTGTCTTTCCTATCCCTTGTCCATCATAGCTCATTTTCATTAACAATTCAAACCAATGCCCCTAGCATGCTTTTCAAATTCACCAAAATGCTCTTGAGAAAAGTCTAAGGAAGGTGAGATTATCATAGTTGTCTCAGTCATGGTGTTGGCCTCAAAAGTGGCAATGGAAGATGGATATTCTTCATTGGTCTCTTGAATAGCTGCTTATACCTTTTCCAATTCTTCTTCCTTCTTTTCCATCTCTCGGTGTATTTGAGGCATCATTTAAGTGAGTGTTGGATATCAAAAATACCATATTTTATTTCCTTTTTCATACATTATCCTTCACATTTATCCTTATTCATCACTCCATTAATCATTTACTTACCATTTCCACAAATAAAATGGGTTTACCTTTTCTATTTTCCAATTTATTTATTTTTGTGTATTTTAAGAGAATGCTTGATTAAATATTAGGAAATTAACATATTTTTCATATATATCTAAAAGTAATTGGTTGAGAGAAAAGTGGATTTGTAATTATGAGTTGCTTATCTTCTTTTCAAAGAACTCATGTATAAATAAAATGGCTCTCTCCTCATTTGGGTAAGAAGAAGAGGAAGAGGAAAAAGAAGAACATAGTTAGTCTTTACTCTTGAGATAATGAGTTAGTCATGGATTTCGTCATGTTGTAATGGAGTTGATATTTTAGAGTAAATATTTTGATTTCTCCATAATAGATTCGTTATTTTGAGTTGTTAATATAGATTTTATGTGAGCTCACATATGTTTGTCATTTGTCATTTGTTATTTATGTTATAGATGATTTTTCCTTTATTTAATTTCATGCTTTCTCAATTACGTTTAATTTATGCAATTTCATGATTTTTTTATTTCATGCAATTCAATTTCAGTCGTGTGTTTCTTTTTCAACCATTGGATTAGGTTAGCTTACTTTCACCCTGCATATATTGCGATTTCACCTCGAAGCTTACGAGCCCTGGGTTGCCAATTTTATGTCGAATTAACTAGTATATATTTTACTCGACATTTTTGGCGTCGTTGGGGGGGAGATGCTAAAGGGATTAGAGCTTACGTAGGTAGGTTGACTTTAATTACACAACAAGGGGGAGGAGAAACTTTAAGACGAGAGGTAAGAACCTACGCGTCCATTTTAATGGGTTGCTCCAAAGCCTTGTTGTTCCTTTCCGCAAGAGTGTTTACTTTTTATGCAAGTTTGTTTTTATGCAAGTGTTCTTTCATTTTGGATTTCATTTATCATTTTGGATTTCATTTATTCGGTTCGGATTGATTTCATTATGAATTAGTTTTTTCTTTCAAATAAGTTTGCTTTTGATTTTGTACCTGTTTATTTATGATTTTGCACTACTTTTTACTAGTATTGTTTCATAATGTCCCATACTTCTTTGTACCAATTTTTCATTTGTAGTATCTGATTTGACTATCAGTAAGATGATTTAAGGATGAGGAGCGTAAGTTTGGAACAACTGACTCGAATCCTAGCAACAACTGGGATCTCTTCTTCCCAAAAAGAGCATATTTTGACTGCAGTCAAAATCTTAACTACTCCTCCAAATGAAAAAGAAGAATTAACATTTGAAGAGCCCTATACATCTGATAGGGAACAACTATTTGAACAGGAAATAAAGGAGAACAATGAAGAGATTTTGAGTGATCTAAATCCGAATAGAATTCAATCCTATGAAATTCCTATCGAAGTATGGTTCCAAGTAAGTATTAGGTTACAACAACTAAATTTTATTATTTTTGTATGTTTTAGATTTCATTCTGCAAAATTGACAGTGAATATATTCTTATAACTGTTGCGTGTATGGTTACATTGGATATTTGACTATACTTACATAATTTCTAATTTTCAATTAAAGTAGAGTAGGTAGGAAAAACAAATAAAACAATGTTATTTTCAATTTTTGTTTTAGCATTGAATAAGTATGTTCTCCTCCATGCTTCATGCGATCTTGAGGATCAAAAACTAGGATGTTTAGAAAAAAATTCAGGAAAGATTTAAGTTGTTGATGATGAAAGAAAAACGCCTAATAAATAAATAAATCATTTAAATTTGTTTTGAATTAATAAATCTTCTAGTTTTATTAGGAATAGTAAAAAAATTAAAAATTAAAAAAAATAATAATAATAATAAATTACCGAAAAAATTAGCTTTGTGTTTTGATTTTAATATAGGAATAATACAATAAAAACAAAACTTAAAAAAAAACCATCAAAACGCATAGAATTTCACGCTGAAATTGTAGCTAAATGCAAAGACCCTATAGTTTGAAATTTATTTCGGCTAGAATAGCTTCTGTCTCATCCTGGTTTGAGTGGCAACAATGCCATCTTTTTGCCTTCATCCTGTAACCTGAAATGAAACCTGCAAGTGCAAAACAATAGAACAAAAATGCCATGCCATTTCTGAAATTGTTATCGAAGTTCCACGCTAAAGCTGCAAACATCGCTCCCATCGCTAGCTTTCATCCTTCGACTCTACACGCTCCACCTTCCATAAACCACAATTAAGAGAAATATTTTTTCGTCTGGAGATTCTACATGAAGTAAAACAATGCTAAAAAAATTAGGGCCACCTTAAAAAATTAAGGGTGCAACTTTCATTACATGAAATCATCGGCCTGTACGAGAATGAGGAATTATCTAAAGCAAAATGTGAGTTATCAGAGTCTTTCCTAGTGTTAATGGAAACAAAAATCACTATTAGAAAGTTGGGGAATCGGGGAATGATGAGAGAAAACCAGTCAGACCACTTTTACCTATCAAGATCGCAAGAGGATAAATGGAAAATGATGTGACTAGTTCCAGCAAGATATAGAAGTATGGTTGGCACCAACCAGCTAGCAAGCCAAATACCAGTGAGCCTCCTTGATTTCAACGATTTCAGAAATTTTGTAGCATGTCGTGGAGAAAGCGTGGGAACTGATAAAATTAAACATGGGTTGTTTCAAAAGATTTTGGATGAATGGAGTGAAGGCACAAGAGTTTCTTGTCGATGGTTTCGACACCAAATCTCACTATCTCTGGCCACCAAGATCAAAATCGTGATTGAGTTTCCAGTGGAAGAATGTTTGTTGTGATTCGATCTCGCAACGTGAGATATGTTACGTTAGCCGCCAATATATTTTGGGATATAAAATTGTTTTCCCCGAAAAAAAAATTTCTCTTCGGTTGAGCTACCTGTTATCTCTTCACTTAGGGATATTCATTCACCTCTAGGGATATTCATTCACCTCTGCTCCTAGGGGCATATGGTTCTCGATTAACACATGTCATGGAGGGTTACTCAATCTCATAAAAATTATTTAATGCCTTGAAAAAGATATAATTTTAGATAATATTCAAGTCCAAGATGATTCAAAATGAAAATGTCTCATTGGTATATATAGGAGACTAAGAGGTATAATTACAACTAATGGCCTAAANNACTAATGGCCTAAAGCCCACATAAATAAAATAACATTACTAATATAATATGCCCCAATTAAGGAGTAATGAACCAATATTAAGGCTTAATAGTTAAATGTGTCATCCATTATGTTGGTTGCTTCAAAATCTTCAAACTCCTCTACTCGAATGACAGGCCTCCCATCAATCATCTGGAAGAGAAGTTTGCAAAAGGTGAGCTATTAGGTATTGGTATTGATTTTAGAACATGTAGATCGAGTGAGCTATTTAGACGATATGTAGGAATATGTCTAGAGCATGGGTCATTCGGTGACTCGGACTGAGAGGTTGAATTTACCATACATTCCAACACTTGTGATATTATATTCTCTTAATCTTCCTTCCTAAGGTCGTTTGATCGAAGAACCTATTCCTCTCTTGGTGGTTCTTATCCGAGCATTCTCCTTCCAAACAACAAAAGGGTTGGTAGCTCATATCATATGGTTTCCTTTGGTTCCACTCCCCACAAAGAGCCCTCTTTGAGCCTTGTGAAAAATATCCTTAAGCCCCGCATACACACCCTTTTTGTTGCTGCAATCAAGAAGCTGCGACCAATTCTACTTTCCTTGGAATATTGCATGCATTACATCGAAGTCATTTCTGCAATAAGGCCTCTTCACCTGCCAAGCTTCATGTGATTCTGGAAGTTATTTTTCCTTTGGTTGGTTGGTGATGGTGCGAGCTCTCCATTGTGGCCTCAAATCATTGCAAATATTTTTGGACAAACTACAGAGTGCAGATCGAAAATCTATAGAGTTCAACCCATGATAGTATGGAAACTTGGAGGATGGGGACAACAAAATAAAAAAAAAAAATTACATGTGCTCAACAACAACACGATCTCTTAATTCTTTCCTTGTAATGTTATTCTTTCCTTGTAATGTTATGATGATGGAACCTTGTTTTTTTTTCCAGGTTTAAGTTATTTTCATTTTTCTAATGTATTTTGAATGCAGGTAAAGAGACGATGGAAGCCAAACAACGCTATGTATTGAATGAAATTTAAAAGATTCGAAGTTATCTCCATTCCTGGGTTGGTGGATTAAGAACTAGTGGCAAAATATTTGGGAGTCTTTTTCCCACGGGGATTGGATATTAGTAACATGGTAAAAACCCCAAGTTGTCATTCATTTACATTTGTATTGGTATTATTGTTTTTATTTGGATAACATCAAAAGATATTAGATTTCATGGTAGTTATATTGATGATTTTAGAATAACTAGGAATAAAACAATAAAGAAAGCAATTAGAAAATGATAAAACTTAAATAAAACACACACACAAATAAAGAAAAATAAAATAAAAACTTTAGGTAACATATTAAAAATAAAAACCATAAAAAATAAAAAATAAAATTGTAAAAAATAAAAAAATTTAAAACTTTTTATAAATTTTGCAAATGGATCACTAAAACTTCCTAAAAACAATATTAATATCATGCTTTTATTTCGAATTTGATTTGCTAAGCACACACTTTTCCTACATTTTGTCTTTCAATGCTCTCACAATTTTTCTGCAAGATTAGTGCTAAACTTTTACAGGTTCGAAGATGATCCTGAAAACTTGTTCATGCAAAAGTGATTTTCAAGAACCACAAAAATTTTCAGAAAAAACATGTTTTATTGATAGCTTGAAGGAGTTAATCTTTCCATCGCACATGTCATACCATTTTGCCGCCATAACAAACCTTTCCGAAAACCAATTGCATCATGATATATGTCCATACCGCCCTCCTTCTAAGCTCATTAGTCATCCATGTTGGAGGTTGCTTTGTCATTTCCTATGTAGTCGACATGAAATTTTTTATCCATCACTACTACCTCATGACTTCCCACATTTTCTATCTTTCTGAGTTACATACATCATTTTCCTCCTTTGTGTTCATTTCTACTTTATGAATAAAACCATCCATCTCCCTTTCCATGACTACATTGCCTTGTTTTCCTTGTCATAAAAACTATTTGACTGTGAGATCTTTCATCTATAGTCCTACCAATCATTTTGTACAACTCACATTGACCGATGTGGGATTTCTTACGGCCCACCTTTCAACAAGTCTCGCCCCATCAACCTTGACACATTATATGGGATAGAGACTAGAGTCCTTATGAGTACCTTGAGGCTTGCATGCTTTAATGGCAAGTTCTCTCACTGAAATCATGTGAATACATCAATGTCCCTTGATCGTTAGATCTTGCAAGTGGCTCGAACTCAACTTGTTTATTCACAATTTGCAAGATGCACTTAGGTACCTTGGCACTCATTGACATCAATGGTGAGATTTCCTTGATTGGTTAACGACATCCATCAATGGTTGATAATCCAATGACTTCTTTTCATGATCGACATCAACACATTTATTCGCATGACTATAATTATACCATCGAGTTTTGTAGTAGGTGGAGACTATATACTTTTCCATGACACCATCATCATTTTTCAGCAGCATACTTCCATCCATGTGAAAGTACCACAGTTCCACTTTCATATTTTGACTCATAAAACCAAATAGTTCAGATTCCTTCACTTCACAATCCGTGATTCAGAAGCAGCATCAGCCACATTCCTATTGCATAGTTCATCAATTTTTTGGGTAAGTGGAGGTATGTTGTTTTATAATCTTTAATCATGTAATTCCTTGAACTCTAGAAATGAATGAAATTGGAAAATTCCTTCACCATGTTACATTGCCTTTCCCATTTTCATGAACCTAAAATATATTCAATTTGGGGGGGAAGTATATCATTACCATTTGGTTCCATTTTCCACATGTCATCATCTCATTTACCACTGACCAACATGTCTCTTCCGAACTACACTTTATTGCACTTTGATTCCAGATATTGATCTATTTTGGCATGATTCATAACATGAAGAAAATGCTTTCCAATGTACATTGATGGTTCATCATTTCCAGTGCATGTATTCTTTTAAAACATTATGTATTGCAACAAGAGCACAAGTAAATGGATGAATGTTGTTAACACAAGAACCAACATTTTTCATATTCATAGTTGTCACACAAGAACCAACCATAAAAAAATATTTTTGCCACTCATGTATCTCACATCATGGGATGATTTATTGCTAAAAACCACCATCATACAAAGCCAAAGTTAAAAATCCAAAAGTTTAGAAAGAAATTCATGCAACGTTGCATGAGGACATGCAACAAGTTAAGTTGGGGGGGCGTTGGATCTCAAAAGTACCATATTTTATTTCCTTTTTCATACATTATCCTTATTCATCACTCCATTAATCATTTACTATACCATTTTCATAAATAAAATGGGTTTACCTTTTCTATTTTCCAATTTATTTATTTATGTGTATTTTACTAGAATTCTTGATTAAATATTAGGAAATTAACATATTTTTCATATATATCTAATGTGTGAGCTTTGAAATGTGTAGGAATATTTCAAAGGATTATTCAAAAATCTTATGGAATACTTCCTCCACCATTTCAAGATTTGAAGGAGATAATTATTCAAGCTAATTTCAAGGAGGAATATCATGAGAGGATTTGTGAGGATTTGAACAGATAAGTATTTTGTAATTATAGAAAATTAGTTGAGAGAAAAGTGGAGGATTTGAAGGGATAATTAATTTGTAATTATAGAAAATTGGTTGAGAGAAAAGTGGAGGATTTGAAGGGATAAGTATTTTGTAATTATAGAAAATTAGTTGAGAGAAAAGTGGAGGATTTGAAGGGATAATTATTTTGTAATTATAGAAAATTGGTTGAGAGAAAAGTGGAGGATTTGAAGGGATAAGTGTTTTGTAATTATAGAAAATTGGTTGAGAGAAAAGTGGATCTGTAATTATGAGTTGTTTATCTTCTTTTCAAAGCACTCATGTATAAGAGGGCTCTCTCCTCATTTGGGTAAGAAGAAGAGGAAGATGAATAAGAAGAACATAGTTAGTCTTTACTCTTGAGATAGTGAGTTAGTCGTGGATTTCATCATATTGTAATGGAGTTGATGTTTTAGAGTAAATATTTTGATTTATCCATAATAGATTCATTATTTTGAGTTGTTAATATAGATTTTATGTGAGCTCACATATGTTTGGCATTTTTCATTTGTTATTTATGTTATAGATAATTTTTCCTTTGTTTAATTTCATTCTTTCTTAATGAGGTTTAATTTATGCAATTTCATGCTTTCATTTATTTCATGCAATTCAATTTCAATCGTGTGTTTCTTTTTCAACCATTGGATTAGGTTAGCTTGCTTTCACCCTGCATATATTGTGCTTGCACCTCGAAACTTACGAGCCTCGGGTTGACAATTTTATGTCGAATTAACTAGTATATATTTTACTCGACAGTGAGTGTGTCCTCTTTCCAATTATCCATATAGATTACCTTCTCTTCCAATTATACAAGTTTCACTATGCTCTTGCCCCAATATATCATGACAATTGTGAGAGAAACAACATTTGCCAAATTTCTTCTTTAGCAATGGCATTGATTTGGCTGAGATATCAAGTTTCTCTTCCATATTTTCCAGTTTGCATTCAAACATTAGACCTTCTCCTTCAAGTGCTTATTCTCTTCTTGAAGTTTCACATTGATGGCCTATGGGTCTTCTAACCTTTCTATTTTTTCCTTACCTGTGCTAGGTTTGTGTTCTCTTCAAATTTTTCACAGTAGTGTCAAGTTTTCATAGTTGTGTCATAGTCAAGGATTGAATTGCTTTGATAACCTATGATCCAGAAATGAGGGACTTATAGCCCACTCACTTCACTAACATAGATCCTCTTCAAAATTAACTTCTAATCTCTATTTCTCTATCTTATGAAAATATATTTGTCTTATGAATGGCTACAAGGCCTATTTTCTTAGTGTGGATTGCACGCAACAACCAACTAGTAATGCCAATAATAAATAGGATTCTGAGTGCAAAATTCTATGTTTGTGTATGTTTTCACAGTTAGTCATAATTGTTGTAGAACTTTTCGAAGAAAACTATGTAGAAAGTTTTGAAATGTCCAACGTTTCAAGTGGAAACACCACCCATAATAAGGGACAAAAGAAGCTAAATGATAAGAAAAGAGTATGTTGAGTAATAGATTTAAAGGGTAAACAATCAGAGATAGCTGTTGAAAAATGAAGTAATTGTTGTTGTTGGAGATATTACACACTCACCTCGTAATTATTTTTCCTAAGTTTGCTAGTCTAATGTTAAGGGAACTATCCATAGACGAGAATATTCCCTTCAAAATAGGGTGCCTCCTATAAAATAGGGCACCTTCCCTCTTCATTTTTGACTCAGTTAGACTAGTGGAGGCAACTCATGCATGGAAGCCTCGGTTTTATCACCAATAGTTGCATGTTCACCTCAGTTTTCTAACTAGGAGAATGCATATCACATGCATGTGGCTAGGAGGGAACATATATTGTGCATGCATCTATTTCTCTCACCTCCACACATATGACTCAGTTAACTGATGATTGCATGGAACAATTAACTAGGACTAGGTGACAATTCACTATGTTTTGTGTCAATGGGTGTCTAGATCACTACTATGGCACATTTACTTAGCGATGTAGAGTATTTCATGTATTTATTACTCATTATTCCATTTGGTTGATACAATTCATTATCCATTCTCTCATTCTCTTCTCTCTCTCTCTGTCTATTTCTTTTGCAAGTTTTGTATGAATTTCTCCTGGCTAGGTTCTTTGTGCAGGTTTCACCGAAACTTCACAGTGGTGAGTCACTCTTAAATTAGAATAATAAATAATAAACTAAACATTGAGAAATATATAATTAATCTAATAAACTTTACATGATTAAGGTTGAAGAAGGAAAAACAAATTTATAATTTATAAAAAACTTTTAACAAAGTGTATATGTAATATGAAAACAATGATAAATGGATTAACATAGAAAACTAAGACTAGTAATAATAATAATAATAAAGAATAAATAAAATAGAAAAGAACTAGAGTAGAAAGGTATACTATTTGATTATCAAGATAGGAGATGAAACAATGGAAAAAAGTGGTCAATTGAGAAAAAATAGACCCATAGGAGGTCACTGTAAGAATAGGAAAAAATAATTAGAGATACAATAAAATTAAAATTATTAAAAATAAATAGGATTAATAGTCAAGGTGATGTATGATGGGCTTCCATGATTGGTTGAGTTTCTAGCCATCATCACAATTGAAATTGTTGGGGTGTTTTTTGATTTCCAATGCTTCTCAAAAATACGGGAGGAGTAATAGGGTGTTGAGGCTAGAATTTTAGTTTGGTCAGAGAGAATAAGGTGATTAGAATTGAAGGAGTGTTCAACAATAGTTGACTTAGGGATCCAGATGTGGGTTGTGTCAGCGATGTGCTCTTTGATATGGGATTTAAAATATCTCCTGGATTTTCCTACGTATGATTTTCCATAGGAGAAAGGAATTCGATAGACTATCAAGCCCAACGTAGGGTTAGATTTTTCCTCAATGGTTTTGAATAATTTCTTAAGGGTTTTGCAAGGTTTGAAAAAGGTTTTAAAATTATTTTCAGCCATAATTTTTGAAATACGATTGGTGGTACCTTGAATGTAAGGAAGATAAATGTGAGATAGGGACGGGGAAGATGAAGGAGGATCTTTGGATTTAGAATTTTTTGTAGAGTGGAAGGATTTGTTGATTTGGGAGATAGAGTAACCATTGGACACAAGGGCCTTATACAAGTGGCATTTTTCCTTTTTAAGGAATTGAGGAGATGAGATTCAAATGGCTCAAGTGACCAAGGTTTTTCAAAAAGTATACTTTTTAGTTGGATGATGGTGAGAAAGGGCATGAAGGTATCGGTCAATATGTGTCTTTTTCCTATAAACTTGGTGGGTAAGGGAACCATAAGGAAGTTGAGAGATGAGAACATCTAAAAAGGGGAGAGAATTGTCCTTTTGCATTTCCATAGTGAATTGAATATAGGTGGAAATGTTATTAAGATGGTTAAAAAATGAGATCAGGGAGGGATGAACCTGAGGCCAAACGAGGAAGGTATCATCAACAAATCAAAACCAACATTTGGGTTTAAGATGAAAGTTGTTTAAGGCTAAGGTATTGAAATGTTCCATAAAAATATTAGTGACCACGAGTGATAAGGAAGAACCCATGGTTGTACCTTCAGTTTGTTTGTAGAAAGTCCATTTAAGGGTGAATAAAGTGGAGGTGAGGCGGATTTTAATAAGGTTTAAGTTTTCAATATCAACCAGATTGGAAATGAGGTTAAGAGCTTCTAGAACATGAGTTTTGGTGAATAAGGACACAACATCAAAACTAACCATAATGTCTTGTTCATCAAGGTGAAGATGCTTTGTTTTTAGATAAAATCAGTGGAATCTTTGATGAAGGATGAATTTTTACTGATGAAATATTTGAGTTTTTCAACAAGAAAGTGAGAAAGGGCATGGGTGGTATCTCATTTCATCAAAATCCAATCTTTCATCGCTAAAACTTCATCCTTAATCAAATATTCCATTGATTTTATTGAA
This sequence comes from Picea abies, assembly GCA_900067695.1. Taxonomy (NCBI): domain Eukaryota; kingdom Viridiplantae; phylum Streptophyta; class Pinopsida; order Pinales; family Pinaceae; genus Picea; species Picea abies. Next base: position 1,236 of record CBVK0100043397.1, on the reverse strand, counting down.
AAAATAAATCATCTTCACCTTGATGAACAAGACATTATAGTTATTTTTGATGTTGTGTCCTTATTCACCAAAATTCTTGTTCTGAAATATCTCAACCTCATATCCAATTTGGTTGATACTGAAACCCTAAACCTTATTAAAATATATCTCACCTCCACTTTCTTCACCTTTAAAGGAACTTTCTATGAACAAACCAAAGGTTTAGCCATGGGTTCTTCCTTATCACATGTGGTCGCTAATATTTTTATGGAACATTTAGAGACCTTAGCCTTAAAAAACTTTCATCTTAAAACCAAATGTTGGTTTCAATTTTTTTATGATACCTTCATCATTTGGCCTCATGGTCATCCCTCCTGATCTCATTTTTTAACCATCTTAACAAAATTCCCCCCTATATTCAATTCACTATTGAAATGAAAAAGGATAATTCTCTGCGCTTTTTAGATGTTCTCATCTCATGTCTTCCTGATGGTTCCCTTACCCACCAAATTTATAGGAAAAATATACATATTGACCAATACCTTCATGCCCTTTCTCACCATCACCCAACCCAAAAATATGAGGTCTTAAAAATTTTGGTCACTCAATCCATTCGAGTCTCATCTCCTCAATTCCTTGAAAATAAAAATCCCACTTGACTAAAGCCCTTGTGGCCAATGGTTACTTTATATTTGAAATCAACAAAGCCTTCCACTTTGCAAGTAATTCTAAATCTAAAAATTCACCTTCATCTTCCCCTTCCCTAGCTCATTTGGTCACTCAATCCATTCGAGTCTCATCTCCTCAATTCCTTGAAAATAAAAATCCCACTTGACTAAAGCCCTTGTGGCCAATGGTTACTTTATATTTGAAATCAACAAAGCCTTCCACTTTGCAAGTAATTCTAAATCTAAAAATTCACCTTCATCTTCCCCTTCCCTAGCTCACATTTATCTTCCTTACATACAGGGTACCACTAATCATATTTTAAAAAAATTGGCCAAAAAGAACATCAAAACCTTTTTCAAACCTTGCAAAATGCTTAAGCAATTATTCAAAACTACTAAGGACAAATCTGACCCTATCCTGGGCTTGAGAGTCTACCAAATTCCTTGTTATTGTAGAAAATTATACATAGGCCAAACCATGAGATGTTTTAAAGCTCGTATCAAAGAGCACATAGCCAATACAACCCACAACCAAATTAATAAGTCAGTTATTGTTGAACACTCCTTCATATCTAATCACCTTATTTTC